>OZ026812.1:7345123-7474046 GCA_964023185.1 Macaria liturata | reverse complement strand
ATTCACCCAGAGAATTTATTTACTGGAGGAATAATCTTCATTGCTTACTTTTGGCCTTCAGTAATTGACTATAACTATGTTACGCTAAATTAAGGATTCGAGCAGGATAAATGCCATATGGTATATATCTGATTTGAGGACCTCTGATCTTTTGAAGATCTTTAAAATTTACATATTCACGCTTACTCTGTCAAATTTATGACTTTTATCAGTAGAGGTCATATCCACAGTTAATTCTTAATACCTACTCGATATTAAATCCGCCAATTACAGAAGCACAACATGTTGTCAATGGCCAAAAGAGATATTTTGAGCATTTTTGATTGGTGGTCTTTTACTCAAGTTTATTAAGCTTTTACCTACTATTGAAACCTAATATCACTCGTACACGAATTACAAGAAAAGTTAACAAACTCCATCAAATATTCATATATAAAATAATACAACCAAATAGCTCCATTTCATGGAAACTTGTGATAAATTGCACTGTCATGATTCACGATATAAATACAAACACATGATAACAAAATGAAGTATGCATAAAAGTAAACCAAAACCATTCCCAGTGCGATGTTCGTTTATTTCCTTAGAGCGCTACCACATCGAGCAGAGCTAAACCTTGGACTACATATTGTAACGACTCAAATGTCAGAACAAAGTGAATAATCTCCTCTATGGTACACGCAGTCGAGCACAATGAGGGTCCAATAATGACCAGCGACGAACCAGGCTGGGATTAGCGCAAAGATAAACGAGAGCTATCGACCGATAAAAACCCATCTGTTGTTTCACTTCGCCACAAGGATTAGTGGAAACCGCCCGGACAAAGAAACCCAAAGGTGATCAAACTGGAGCGTAAACATATCACGCCTGCGGCCTGATCGATCGTTTCCATTTGTATAATGCATACGGTTTCATAAAACTCTTGAGTCATTGTCCTGTTACGTTAGAGCATGAGAATGGACGCTGATACACAAGCGATCACACAGTGTCGCTTTGATCGTAAATAGCAATCTTATTGTGATGTTACAGGATCTAGATTAAAATACTAACAAATAGGTACGTGAATCTATAACTTGAGCATACAAAGTAGTTTTCTGGGAAATTTTAAATGTTTTCAATGTTTGTGATTTACGACAGTAATGTAATGCGGTTACCTTAATATAAGCAACATAAATATGTAACGACTTCACACGTTGAGCAGTCTCACTCGCGGGAGATAGTCATTTGAGTTTTAAAGTCTAACGCTATAACTATTTAAGTACTTCAATTAACTAGTGTAGATTATCAAATTTGCGAACACTTGCAGCTTCAATGAGCTAACGCTACTCATCACACTCGGTAGCCCCATTGTCTTGGGTAAACATGTGATGTCCATTGCTGGGTGGAAGTTTAAGGAGCAGGGGAGTGGGAGGCGCGACGATGGCGACAATGAGCGTGTCTATTTCTGTAACTCAATAAAGGGAAGTGTTCCTGCAACGTTTTCCGCCCTCAAATGTAGGAATTGCTTCCATGCTGTCAACTAAGTAATTGTGTCGCAGTCGGCCGCTGATTAGACCAATTGACTTGCCGCTGTTTTGACAAAATGCACCTTGCTGCGACTCGCCGCGAAAGACGACAAATATAACCATAAACAAATCTAACCCACGCCAAGCAATAAAGAGATAGTTATAGTATAACTCGAAAAAAAAACGTTTCAAATATGGTTGGAGTGGACGAGCGCGCTGCGCAAGCGCAGGGATGTGTCGATATCTTAGATTATGTATTCCTAGGTAAGTAACGCGCGATTGCAAATATTGGTATCGGGCCTGGAGTCAATAACCTGCGCTGGCCCTGCGAGCCCTAGCTGCCAGAGGCACACAGCCATGCTGTCACACTACGACGCGGCTCGATCTCGCCTTGAGATAACGTCCCCGATAACGCTCTCTCGACCTATAAATAGAACTTAATAAAAAGGTAATATGATTATGATTTCATTTCTCGCTGCAGCCGTGTGTACCAACTCGAAATGCGGAGTAGAGAACTAGAATGACATCAATTTGCATATCGCATCGCACGGGTCGTTATCAGCGGCCGGCCGGAGTCGCCTGTTGCTTAGGTGTGAGTGTGACGCCTCTAGCTGAGCGCACATACTTTTTACTTTAAATGCAGATAAGCTTCGGCTTTTTTAGCTTTAGCTAAGTGGTATGAAAACTAATCTATAGGTATCACTGTTACATGAATATTTTTAAATTGGACTGTAGTGATATATTCGATAATTGCATATTCTTCGGCACACACCTGAGAATCCTGAGATGTTCATAACTGTGTAATACGTATTCTGGCTTTAGGCGCAGGTTTGGATCTGGTCTGCCAGGTATGCAAATGATGAATTTAGAATTTATAGCATAGGTAATCTGTACAGTAGAACTAGTTGACAGTTATCATAACTAAGCATGTAGTTAAAGTATAACATGTATAATGTATAATATAAGACTAAGTACCTAGTTATATATATGTTTAAGGAAATATGCTGAATGGTAACTTTCCCAAACACTTCAGTAAGTGTATTAATATGTAATTGCTAGTTAGTACTTGGTTATGTACATATTATTTTCTTCTACTTCTTTTTCTTATTGCATGAGAGGGGCCAACTCTAGCGTCGAAAGTTTTCAAATGTCCTACCATACTAAGTAAGTAATGTATATTTTATAAACTTTGCTCAACAGGATTTTTTTTCCAGCTTAGTACAAAGAGAGCTATACCGCAAGGCGCCACTAGTTCGCCATTACCGGAGGCACATACGTACGTATAACTAGATACTACAAGTACCTAATCAGAAAGGTTGGCCTGACCTATGGAAAGTAAGTACATTTCCTAAGTGCCACAAGCGGAATAGTCCGTAAAGCTATCGATCTCGGTGTTTGGACTGGCGCTCCCGGCCGCGCCCGGTCCTTCATAAAAATCGACCGCCGTGTCCCCGACTATCGGCACACAATTTTACTGCGGCCCTTAAAAGGCTACTTTCAATAAGCACCAACCTGTAGATTCACCCCCATTGTACTGGCTTACTGGGCACCGACGCAAAACTTTTTAACACTGGCTTTAGTACAGCAATAAATAAATATTTTAGGACATATCACACAGCGCCATCTAGCCCCATACTAAAGATATAAAGATATAAAACATACGAATCTTTTGCTTGTATCATGGGTACTAGATAATGGATATACTTAATACATACATACTTATTATATGTATATAAGTATGTTTATTTATTGTATTGCAATATCAGTAAGTTTTATTCTATGACTTTTGGAAAAGGTGTGAATAAGAAACAGCTGTTTTTAGTTCATTCCAACATGTTGCCTATATTGCGGAGCGAGGTATTTTAATTTATATGTAAAATTGTAGAACATAAGTTGTTAGTATTGATAAACATTCTAAAAACACTGTTTAAAAGTTTTGTGTTACTAAACTAGATATCTGCTACTGTGTATAACAGTGAAGCTCTATAATATTTCTGTTTTCTCAAAGTAAGCAGTAACCAAACAAGTTGGTAAGAGAAAATAACTGAATTCTTACTCTTAAATAATTAGATAGATAGATAGAATAGATAGAATATTCTTTATTGTAACACATGAAATAAAAATAAAATACAAAGAAATAGACACTAGAACTAGGTGTCATATTCTCAGATATTAAGTTAATAAAAATATTTATTGATCAAATACAGTAAGCAGTTTACACAGCAATGATAGAGTAGGAGATGTACATAAGTTAGTTACATATGTGTATTATATTGTTACTTGGAGACATCATCTCATCATAAGTATTACCTATAGAAAACACTAACTAGCTTATGAGTATTGCAAACTTTAACAACCAGATAATAATACATTTTTAATATACTTAATTAAATCAGGTAATTGTTGTAGTCAGTCATCTCAACCATTATTAAAATTTACATACAAAGGGGTCATCTTCCCCATTTCAAAATTTGAATAAGAATTATAGTTACCTATTCATTAAAAGCTTCTTACATAATATAATTGGAAGTGTATGTTTATAGTTAGGTACTCACATACTAGTTTTGGGTATGTAAGATGGTAAAAGAGTATTTTTGAGGATTTAATTGTTTTATGGCTAATATTCATTGGACAATTAATAAGTATCAAAGTTACAGGTACTCCCCACAGTCAGACTATAAATAAAACTATAAAATCAACAAGTCAAAATAATATTATATAAAATTACTTAAGTATTATATTAGTATTATTTAGCTATTGCCATTCAGCGCGGAAACACAGCGAGCTTGATGGGCACATTTGCACCGGGAATGATTAAGGGTGGGTTATTTAGTTACTTTGACATTTAGTTTCATTTTATTTGACATCTATACATATAATAAAGCTGTAACAGATCGGTGTTTGTACATTGAAGATAATTGAAAAAAATAAGTTGAGGGGTCTTCATTGATGCAATAAAACACAAAAATCATGTTTAAAAAAACTGTTTGTCTGTGTGTATGTCAGTATATTTGTTCGTTATAGACTCGGAAACGGCTGAATCGATTTGTCTACAGTTTTCACTAACATGTTGGTGCATTTTTAACTTAACATTTAGTGAATAATTCATTTCAATCGGTTCGTAAATAAAAAAGTTATGTTCATTTTAAACCCTTTTATCCCATAATAATGTGAGCAAAGCCGCGGGCGTCCACTAAAAATAAACTTAAGTACTTAAACCTAGATTAAAAAAAGAGTAGGTATGCCATACTCACAAGATTTCAGTCAGTCTCAAATTTAGAATTCTTTGAATAGTTACAACTTTACTTAACTTACCCGAAATTAAAAAAAAACTTAAGAGTTTGTGCACTGAATCACAAACAGTTTTAATAACTTGTTACAACCCTAGTTGTTGATACATGGCAGGTTATTTGTTGTCTTATGTAAGTATTCTATGTACTTACTTTAGTATAATTTTTGTATTCTTTTGTAAGTATTATACTTACCTTGATTACTTAGAAGAAGAAATATGTATTTTATATGCTACCAATTAATATATGTACAATAATAACTAATAATACTTAGGTATATTATCTATCTTGACTTGAGACAGCCTTCTAAGGTTGCCAGTAAGATATTGGTTTGTCATACCTACTCCCCCGAAATCACCTTTAATAATAGAAATTGTTCTGCTGCTTTTGTCTAGACTTTATAAATTATTAAGTATTTATTTATATTTACAGACACAGTTTGTAATATATGTGTTTAGAAATGGTTCTGCTGTTTTTGTCTAGACTTTTCAAAATTATTAACAGACACATAACTGTTTCATGGCATTTGTTATAGAATACTCAGTGAAAATAGTTTCTCTCATGTGGTGCCTATAGCATGTTTAGCAGAAATCTCTTATGTCAGGACAGGGCATATTACACAGCCAGCACTGTCTATCTCTATACTAAGCAAATGCTTGTGTCATGGGTATTATGAATGTGAGTTACATCTACAATAAAACTAACCTAAGTGATTCTGAATTCTGCTTAGGGGCTATAGGACCTGCACAGACACCTTAGTGTAAAAATTAGCAATCAGTAAGTACTTATATCAAAGAAAACTTTTGACCATCTTTTTAATGCTAATAATCACAATTGTTTATGTTAATCTTGCAATAGTACTTATGACCAAGAGTTTTTTGGAAGAATAATAACTACTTAATAATAATCACAGAGGCTGCATGCAATAACATTGTCAGTAATTTAGTTGTTACCTTAAATAACTTTTATAGTATGGTTAATGAAGAGGAAACATAAATGTATGGGACTAATTTTTTAATCATGCTCAAAATCCAAATTTTAACACTTCATCACAGATAAATAATGAACATTCAGATCTTACATAGCCCAGATAGCTAATACTAAATAATATTAACCAAAAGTGTTACTGACATAACATACAGATCAAACGTTTACTTACCATGAATATCAAATTATCCTTTGTAAAATGTCTTTGTTTGCACTTCATACACTCATATTTCATCACAATAATGTACAATATCAAACAGTTTATGAACCTCTGTCCAATGGTTCCACTCACTTTAAAATTTCTCAAAAAATGTTTACAAAGAAATCCAGCAAGACTCGGCGCAAACGAGTAGGTATATCTACTACTCTACATAGGTAGGTTGGGTTCTAAAAATACAACAACATGATAAAATGGTATGAATGTGTGAATACATAAAAACAACACACATTATACCTATGACAAGTGTGGATCGAGGCTCTGGTTGGATTTAACATTTAGAGCGAGCACACAGGGCACTCGTATTGATAATTTCCATGCAGGTAGGATTAAAATTGAATTGTTTTTTTACTCGAAAGGAAGTCCTTGTTACGAAAGAATATGAGACAATGCTTTGATCTAAAGTAGTAATGTAATGATGAAGTTCTAGCGCAAATTAAGCCAAGATATACAAAATACAGGAATTTAACACTGGACTTTAGAAAGTCATAGGTTCTTTTAGTTTGACCTGTCTGCACGTTGATTTACCTATGCATTTAGCTTTTATGCATAAAGTCCAAGTAAACTATACAACTTATGACGCACATTGAATTATCTGGATTTCCAAAGCAAAACACTTGTTTCACGTAGAAAAAGGTTCATCCTTTTCATCTCTATTTTTTGACAGTCACAAGAAAACTAGCCGAGCGAACACCACAAGAAGATGGAACTCCCTCCCGCGACCCGCCGCACTGCATCAACACGTAGTGCTGCCAGTGGCAGACATAAGAGTCAGTACCATAAAAGAAGTAGAAATGGTTGTGCAAAAAAAACTATTAACCTGTTGCACAAACTAATAAAAGAACCTACCTATTGCTAGTTCTTGTAGTAAATCGAGCTTGAGATGCAGACAACACATTCTTACATTAAACGGATAATTCCTTTGTGTCGCAGACTGCGACGACACAAAGGACTGACAACTGCGACTCGCAGTCGTCCACCGCGTCTGATGATAGTACGTAAGGGGCTTTATACTTAGCGGCCGATAGTGTGTCGTGAGATTATACCTAGTCAGGTCATAAGTATTGTCACACAGTAAAAACTTTTCTTTTAGAATGCTGGCCACAAAAAAGTTTATTGAATTCGAATTTCGAATTGTTCATGAAAATAAAAATGTATACTTTTTAGAATTTTACTCATTTTTAAATATGGAGTGGACGCTTAAAGAAGACCGTGTTGCAGTTATTGCATTGCATCGTTGCGGTTACGCGCCAATTCAAATTTTTGACATACTGAAAAATTTGAATATAACCAAAAGATTCGTTTATCGTACCATCAAACGATACAATGAAGACTCTAGTGTAGATGACAGGTCAAGAAGTGGTCGCCCTCGGTCTGTTAGGACTCCAGCAGTGATAAAAGCTGTGAAGGCGCGAATTCAAAGAAATCCCAAACGTAAGCAGAAACTGTTGGCCCTTCAGATGGGGTTAAGCAGAACCACGGTGAAAAGGGTGTTAAATGAAGACTTAGGGCTTCGGGCATATCGAAGAAAAACAGGACATCGTTTGAATGCTCGTCTAATGGACCTGAGACTGAAGAGATGCCGCGCTTTGTTGAAGCGGTACGCGGGAAAAAAATATCGGGAAATTCTTTTTTCGGATGAAAAAATTTTTACCGTAGAAGAGAGCTACAACAAACAAAATGATAAGGTGTACGCACACAGTAGTGAAGAAGCGAGCAAACGTATTCCGCGTGTCCAACGAGGTCATTTTCCATCCTCGCTCATGGTATGGTTGGGAGTTTCTTATTGGGGCTTAACAGAGGTACATTTTTGTGAGAAAGGTGTAAAAACGAATGCAGTTGTGTATCAAAATACAGTCCTGACGAACCTTGTGGAACCTGTTTCTCATATCATGTTCAATAACAAGCACTGGGTATTCCAACAAGATTCGGCGCCAGCTCATAGAGCGAAGAGCACACAAGACTGGCTGGCGGCGCGTGAAATCGACTTCATCCGGCACGAAGACTGGCCCTCCTCCAGTCCAGATTTGAATCCGTTAGATTACAAGATATGGCAACACTTGGAGGAAAAGGCGTGCTCGAAGCTTCATCCCAATTTGGAGTCACTCAAGACATCCTTGATTAATAGCAGCCGCCGATATTGACATGGACCTCGTGCGTGCAGCGATAGACGACTGGCCGCGCAGATTGAAGGCCTGTATTCAAAATCACGGAGGTCATTTTGAATAAACTTTATTGTCATAAGAATCTATGTTTTGTTAAGTTCATTTTGGTATATAAATGGTTACATAAAGAATAAAGTTGTTTCAATTATTTTATGTTAAACATGTGACAGAATTTATGACCTGACTAGGTATAATAGGATATACCAATTCATCTTCTTACCAAATCTGGAGCAGTCTCTTTTGGGGTCCTATTTTACCTGCAGCTTGCCAGTCATGATGATCCCTAGCTCTATTGACGCGTTAAGTAACAAACACCAACAAACTTACTTACAAATAATGCACTTTAGTTTGTAACTTATAATAGTATCGATTCGGTTAATTGACAGGGAGGCAATGTAATCAAAATCATAAACATTTTGCAGTAAATACAATATTTATTTACAAGTTCATATTTGAATTGCATATACTTAGGTAGTTGCCTATATCCTATATTTTTTACACTATCATGTGATGGTTTAAACTATGTACACCAATATAATCCTTTTCCTTGTGTTTCATGTACTAACCTAAACGAGTAACGTGTTATATTTAAGTTCTTGTGCCATTTTATTTTGATGTTTTCATTTTTAGGTAAACTGAAAAAATATCTGATTGCACAAATTATTTCAAGCACGAGAAAATATGGTCACCTTAGTCCCAATAATGTAATCTTACTTAAACTTTAGCATACCTGTAGAAAGATATATTGCAGCCACTATAAAATTCACATCTGCATCCCGGAACACTACAAGTTCTTACCATTTTGTTATTTTTACAATAAAATACATTTAAATTAGTTACAAATGAAATTATTTTTTTCCCGCCACCTTTTGTCATATAATGTCATCATAATTTAATGTTGCTTGTGTGAAAAATAATATAATATTAATTTGTTACTTATTTTATTTTGTGTTAATTTCACAAATTAATTCAGATTTCTTTGTGTCGAGTAAAATTTATAATAAATAAAATTAAATAATATTATTTATTGCGATCGTCAAAGTTTATTGCTAAATATTTCAAAATTGACAGTGACATTTAACACACATTATTTTTTAAACTGGCAAGCTGTTGAAGCAAGATAGCAGCCTGCTCTATATGCCTTTCATTTTTGACCGATCTCACCCCCGATTTACCATTTATAGAAAATAAACTTTAATTGTAAGAACATAAGGTTTCTATTCGTATAAAATCTATTTCACAAAACAAAAGAGAGAACAATCTAGAGGGAAAGAGAGGGATGATATAAAAAATCCTTGGTCGTGAGCTTGACTTTGAAAATTGTAGTTTTTTTGACATACGCCAGTGACAATGACGTAATATTTGATATTTTCGTAGAGAGAGTATGTATATCGTAGAGAGAGTATGTATAGAGATCTGGATGCCGTATACTGGAAGAAGACAGCAAATATAAACCTAAAATTTTAGGGTTGCCCCCTATATGGAATATGTTCCCCGAAATGCAAAAAAAATCTTTCATTGACAAAATAAATATTTTCAGATTTAATAATAATTTTACGATTCAAACTTAAAATTTACTCAAATATTGGTGTATCACTATGTTTTTAATAATACAATTTTATACAATACGGTAAAAACGGGCAAACTAACTAAAATATTGCACAATTTTTAATTAAAAAAAAAAATAATAAAATTAAGGCATGTTAGAGAGGAAATTTAAAGACATACATTATATTACAAGTATGTGAATCTCAAGCGCCATGAAATTTACAGACAACAGAAATCATATTAAAAATATAAATATTATGTTAGAATGTCACCACAACATTGTAATTGCATTATCAACTTATTTCTTAACTACAATAATTATAAAATATTAAATACTTTTTTACCCTAAAATAAGGTGTATTTTAGGGTAAAAAAGTGGTATCCCTAAAATCGGATTAGTTGTATCAAATTGAGTTGGTATCTTTTTCATTTATCTACTCATTCTAACCCGCTAATTCCAAATCGAGTAAGAGCGAGATGGACACAAAATGTCAAAGTACGATCAACCCATGCAATTTAGGCGGATAATACTTCGAAAATTATAACCTCTATATTTAGAAAAAAGATACATAAATTCACATAAAACCAAAATATTCCTATACAATTTAGCGTGAAAGAGTATTGAATAACTGTAATACATGCAGGAATATTCGCTTATGAACTTGAAAATGAAAACTTACGAGTAGAAAGATACATTTGCACATTTTCTTTCCGAGCGGCTTTTACAGCCTAAAATGGAACAGTTCACCATTCTTCGCTAGTCAAATATAAGCATTTCACCACAAAACAGTTGCTAATAACACTCAAAGCACAGACACTATATTAAAAGCACTAAAATACCAATACAATAATCACTCGACGGTTTGTCTGCCACAAATGAGCTTTGTGGCAGACAATCAAAATCGCATATTTAGTAAGGGACAATAGATACTATGTTTTTCTCTGTTACTCTCAGCTAGGACTACATAAGTTTGTCTCGCTTGCATAATTATTATTAGTCATGCAGCGACTCTATATACATACTCTCTCTACGGATATTTTCGTAGAGAGAGTGAGAGTATGTATTAGAGGCGATCAACTTGTGTCTGTCGTGTTATTCCATGGTCTCAATTATTTAGCTTTGATTACAGCAAATTACACAAACTCTACTGAAACAGTTGGTGTTAACTTTTAGGATTTTAAAACGCTTCAATCATGGGCAAAGGATTTAACAACTATATGTGTAAGAAATTCTTCCATCCAGCATCACGTGACAATTTGAAACGGGTAAGATTGATTTGACTCATTGTTTCTGTAAGAAGCCTATTTTAGACATGTCTATTATCTATTCCTATTCCGCTTTATGCCCACAATTTATTATTTAGCATAATGTTCAGGCCTACAGTGTTTGTGTTTACTTACAATTTCAGGTATGGATGGCAGAACAGAAAACAGATGCTTACAAGAAAAAGCAGGAAGAATTACGAGTCCAATATGAAAAAGAACAAGAATTGCATGAAAACAAGTAAATTTATGTCCATTTAACATAATAACTACTTACTCATTTCAAATTAATTACATAATAGTTAATCTATGCATTTTGTGTTCAAGGGCATTGTTGAGTAAGGATAGCAAGGACAAACTGAGTCTAAACTTTATGTATGAGCCTCCTCCGGGTGTGAAGAAGGAAAGAGAACGTGAAGATAATGAACCGGAGTACAAATTTGAATGGCAGCGTAAATACAATGCACCCCGAGAAAGCTACTGCAAGGGTGATAATGAAATAAGAGACCAGCCTTTTGGTATCTTGGTCAGAAATGTTCGCTGCATTAAATGTCACAAATGGGGACACATAAATACAGGTGACTCGCTTAAGTGATGCTTTCACTAAATTAACTTTCAAATTTTTCTTACGTTAAGTTATAGTTACACAAAAGTAAGTTTTGATTAAATTATCTTTATGATTTGTAAGTGCCCAATAATAGAGCTGTCTATCTGTACCTTAAGTTTGTTCAGTTGTTTTAATTAGTGTTTTTAGTGCAAAGAATCATGGTTACAAGTGTGGGGGTGGTGGTGTCTCTGATTTCCTTGCAACACAGGACCTCTGGTACCTAGCGCAGGAGTCAGGCATTCCACCACTACCAAATACTTTTTAATGTACATATTTGCATATACATCACATAAAATAGGTTTGTTTTACATATGTATTTTGTGACCAATAAACTATTTTGATTTTTTTTTGTTTTCAGACAAGGAGTGTTCAATGTACTCACTTTCCATGAGTGAGGCCCGAGCACTTCAAGCTTCTGCATCAACATCAGCTCCAGAAGAAGAAGAAGAGAAACCAGACATTCCAACCCTAATGCAGCACATGAGAGACACCGGCCTAGTGATGAAACCTGGGGCCTTGCCACTGGCAGCTCCCAAGATTGAAGAGAATGATGCATCTAGCCTTACAGAAGCAGACCTAATTAGTCAGCTAACTAAAAAGCAGAAAAAGAAACTGCTAAAGTGAGTATTTTGTTATTGTGAAATTGTTCATCTATGATCATGGTATCTGGATTAAAAAAAAAACAGTATTACATTAGATTAAGACTATATTTTGTGTATTAACAGATACTAAATATTTTATTACTTTTATTTTGTTCTAGGAAACTGGAAAAATTGGAAAAGAAAGACAAGAAACACAAGCACAAGTCTAAGAAACGTGAATAATTTACATAACCTTTATTGGAATTTGACTCAAAGTATTTTAACGTGATTAATTCTAATATTATACAAGATGTTTTCAATGTGATTAAGTATATGTACTAGAATTTGAATTAGTAACATGTAACAATCATACTATTGTAAAATAAGCTTTAATTTTGTTTATTATACCTGACGGCACGTATCTCTAGCGGTGGCCGATACGTGGAGGGGATTGCTGAGCATGTGTACTGTCGCGCACACAATACATAATATGTAACTATTATTTTGGACTCCAATATATTTTTGTTAAACAGAATTAGGTAAGCAAAAACAATAAAAAAAAAACTTTTAATCAAAAACTCAAATTTACAGTGTTGCTGTCCGAATGACTGAGTAAAGTATTTGTAGCTTCGTCAATCTCACTTTTGATTTGTTTCATAGAATCAATTAATTCGTTAGTTTCTTTTTTTTTTAAAACAATTCATGTCATAATCCGTTTTCCTTGCCTGTCTTTTCAAAACAGTATTTGTTCTTCTAATCTAGGGGTGCGGGTTCTATTCCCGCATAACACAAGCAATTATGCATATTAAAATTTGTAATTACTTGTGTTGAGTCTGGTCGTTTCTATGTATAATAAGTATGTATTTACAAAAAATATATATATGTATTATATCCGTTATCGAGTACCCATGATACAAGCGTAAGCTTAGTATGGGGCATGATGGCGCTGAGTGATATGTCTTGAAATATTTATTTATTTATTTTATTTGTTTTAGGCATATTTACTTTAGTCACAAACAAACTTAAAAGTCTAAATTTAACAAACAATTTCAAACTTAACAAAAAACAACAAAAATTAACAGCAATAACCATAAAATTAATAACGCGACTGTACCACGGGATGTGCGCGGGGTGTCGTATATACGCGGGGAACGGAAAGCGACTGGAGAGCCAATCAGCGCTCCGCACGCCCGCCCTTTATTCCGCTAGCCCCCCTCAGATACCTTATTTTGTACTTCTGCGCAATAACGGTCACCGCTAGAGTTAGTTGCCGGAGTTTAAACATGAGTATTTTAGCTATAAATCAGAAGAAAATGTTTTTCATGTGAGGCCCACTCCCCGGATAAACTTTCATGCATACTCTTTGATAATACTAGTTGTACTAGTGAAAATAAAAAAATAAACATAGTGGAATCAATATTAATATGTAATGTATTTTATTGTAATGGAACATATGCTACATTATCACATAGAATGTATTATCACAGAACTTAAAAGTAACAATAAATTTTATGTACATAAACTAAAATTCTTTTCTTACATAATTTAACAAATATAACTTATAGCTGATCCTTATCCTCCTTTTATTAAAAAACTATGTATGTACCTATAAGATCTAATTAAGAGAGTAGCTATTGCTATATCTTTACATAGGTATCCTCGCCAATGTCAATAATATCTTGACGATCATTTCTTTCCTTCCAATGCAAATACAGTACACAAAAAGTTATAATGACTATTATTGCAGCTAAGACGAGAACACTCTTGAGGATCACTTTGCTGGGTGTCACAAAAAGTTGTGCTTTCCACTGAGAAGAATCATAGGGTGGAGATGGTATCACAACAATTTGTGAATTGGGTATAATCTGAGTCCAGCTTTTGGAATAGCCGGATAGTCCAACATTAAGCGTGTCTACAAAATTAGGGGTGCGATCTAAACCAAATATTGAATAAGGCAGTTGCAGGGCATAGTAAGCTGACTGGGAGAGCTGAGCACACACTCCAGTTCTATAGTTGCCTTCTTGGGACCATGTGTTGTAACCTATTTTGGGGCCTGGTAAATTGGTACCTGAAACAAATAAGGATAAAATTTAAGATGTATGCATACATAGATAGTACAGGCATTAATTAGAAAAATATAAGTGGTGTCAATATAATACCTGCTGTTGTTGAAATTATTACCAAGTAGTAGGATTGTTATATGGAATGTTTACAAATGTTATCTTAAGTGAAGTCATTTTTTACATAATTTTAACTATATAGTAAATAGGTACCTAAACAACACCTTCTAATCTGCTTAAATGTATAGTTTATTGTATCTCTGATGTACAATAAGGCATACAATGATTACATTGAATACTTACCAAAAGTCCCTTTCCTGTTATATAGTGTCCGGTTGAAGATTGGTAATTTTTCATTAGTGAGACCAGTAACAACAATGACTTTGATGAAGTTTGTGTCATATTCTAGCTCGTTTCTAAACGAGTGCATTGTATACTGCTGAGTAGTCATATTCTTCTTCACATATATAATATCTAAGACACCATCCATATAGAAGTCATAGAATGTCCCCATAACTACACCTTGTCCAAAAGAGTCAAATAAATCCCACTGTACTTCAAAAGTTCTGTGAAATTTGCATCCAGGGTGTGTACATGGGCTGTTATGTAGCAGGAACACTCTTGTTCCATTACCACCAGTGACTGGGCTCAGAGTTATGAGTATATCAGGATAGCCATCCATATTGTAATCACCTGTCCTCATAGTTATAGTATCTAAGTACATTTCACTCCTTGGTGGTATAAACTTCCACAAAGTGCCCTTGCCATCATTAAAGTCTACTTGTAAATCGTGCCACTCGTGGTTATCATTAATTAGTATTGTGCTGTTCACACATTCAGCATCATTGCATACTGGCACAACCAAATAAAACTGGCCTGATAATGCTACATCAATAAAAAGAACTTGTCCATAGATAGCATTGTGGCCTACAAGTAGCTCTATGCTATTGTTATACCTGAATCCTTCTAACTCACTGTTCAGCCACACTTCCACATCTGACACTGTAGTGACGAGCAGATCTGCAGCATTGTCATCATTTACATCAAGGAATGAATGAGAATGAGGTAGTTTTATTTGTTTCATCACAGAATCACCCATTTTCTTCTCTATGGGCAGTGTCCGTGAATTGTCGAATATCCAAAACACGCGTTGTCCCTTGGAGTTGAGGCCAAACATATCAAGTATCATGTCCCGGTTGTAATCTAGTACCAGGGGGTGGCCAGTTGAGGTTGCCTTTACTTCGAGAGCATCAGAGCAATTCAAACTGTCGTTACCACCCCATAGGATCCGTGCTTCGTGTAAGTTCGATGTATCGTTAAGAATCTGTGTAGTAAACATTATGTCCATGTATGCATCTCCATCAAAGTCACCTGGTACAATACTTGTAACGACTACATTAGAGAAGTTACAAGAAAACACAGATGGCCTCAAAAACGGTTCTTTGTCGTATGCTAAATAGACTTCAACAGTCGAAATATTCTTGATCACAAAGGCATCTGTTAATTCGTCAGAATTAAAATCACCAAATGCAGCTAACATACCATCTGTATTTTTTCCGAATGAATTTTCAGTCATGTCACTTACAGCTATAACTTGCAAAGTTAAGACAGACAGAATGAAAAACGCAATCATATTGAAAATTAAACAATTATTGTAACTTTCCAACATTGTTGACCATTTTTCACACGAGAAACGAAAATAAATAAAACTTTTGACAGCAAATTGACAGTGACACTGACATGAAATAATATTATGAATGAGCCATGGATTGTCAAAAAGTTTTGAGAGATAAAATCCCAAAATAGAAAAATAGGCTATGCTGTTCTTAAAGCACAATAATTAAGATTTATACATTAAAATCCTGTAATTAAAACATGAATGAAAATCTCAATGAGTATGTCGTGTGTATGGTACACACGACATATATATATAATAAGATAATAAACAAAAGAAAAATTGAGAAAGTTGACAATGACATTCGAATTTAAACTACACTAGTGAAGTTGTCAGTGGATAAAAAATTAAAATGGCTGCTTTTGGTACTTGAGAAAGGAAGAGTAAAGTTGTAATTAAAATTATTTTGGTGTATTTAATAGAACTACGGTACTTGAATAAATCTAGGGAATTCAATTACTCGTCACACGGTTACACGCAAATTTTGATAGTATGGCTGATGCCGTGCAAATTTTGCGAAGGAACCGCCCAGGTTCGAAAGCTCAGGTAAATCCGATAAAATTAATTTATCTCCTTCTAATAAATTATTTTGATATTATTGTTTTATCTGAATTGCCACATTTTGTAGGACTTTTGCCGCTGGCCGGATGAACCATTCGAAGAAATGGACAGCACGCTCGCCGTGCAGCAGTTTATTCAACAAACTATTCGACGCGACCCTTCCAATCTTGAGGCAATTTTAAAAATGCCTGAAGCTCAAGATGAGGGGGTCTGGAAATATGAGCATTTGAGGTAATATAATATTTTATTGAGTTGCAATAGCTGAAAACCTTTATCGTTATGTTTTGAGCTATTGCACCTAAAGTTCCTCACTAACTTGTTTGCAGGCAGTTCTGTATGGAGCTGAATGGACTAGCAGTTAGATTACAAAGTGAGTGCAAGCCGGAGACTTGTACGCAAATGACTGCAACAGAGCAGTGGATATTCCTCTGTGCTGCACACAAGACTCCTAAAGAATGTCCTGCTATTGACTACACTAGGCATACTCTTGATGGAGCTGCATGCCTGCTAAATAGCAACAAGTACTTCCCAAGCAGGTAATTACTTTGTAATATTGGATAGCATCCTACCTGTAAATTTTCTGAACTTGTATTTCTGGTAGAATGATTTTATGATTAATTTACTCTTAACTCCAGTATTGTTAATGATACATTACTAGAGCTAAACAGTCAATAGCCTCATTTCTTCAGATAAAACAACTAAATTCTTTTGATTTCAGGGTGAGCATCAAAGAGTCATCAGTTGCAAAACTGGGTTCAGTGTGCAGGAGAGTATACAGGATATTTTCCCACGCTTACTTCCATCATCGGGCTATATTTGATGCTTTTGAAAAAGAGACCCACTTGTGCAAGAGATTCACCTACTTTGTTACTAAATATTCCATTATTTCTAAGGAAATATTGATTCTGCCTAAACTGGATGACGAGCAGCCCATAGCTGCTCCCGTGGGTGAATCTGAAGCTTGAATTGTGTAATACTTAAACACAATTTACTCACATCTGGTTCAATTATGAACTGACTATAATTTAACTCAAATATTATGTATACTTAAGTATATGGAGAAGTCTACTTATGACACCTAGTATTATCATAGGCATTTCTAATTATGTCTTCTGTATTGTGTAAATACTTGTGTATTATACCAAATACACTGATATTGAACCATTTTCCTAGAAGTTTGATGTACTTCTAGTTGCAAATTCTCTGGCTTCATTTTTAAATCAAATTTTATGCATACAGACAGACCTTGTTTAACTGGTCTGTGGTGTTTTAATATCTGACTGACTGAAAATTGTTTCAGAGCTGAGACAGATTCTGTCCTATGGTTATTGGAACTCTTTGTGTTTACTGTCTATCACAAATAACTAGTACTGTGTAATGCATTTAAAGTGAATACAGGATATTAGTTTATTCATATTGTAATGGCATTACAGAATCTCAGTGACAACAAAACAGTTTAAGCGCACATCAAGTATGGTGTAAGAAAACAAGCTTTTGTCTTTATGTTGTAATTAATCATGTGTATGCCATACTTATTAAAATTCCATGTAATCGAAAAATAACTTGTTTTATTTTATGATAAAAATATTTTTTGTATTACAGTGATTAAATTCTGTCCCAAGATAAATGCCACTTGAATCACTTATACCAGAGTTTCATGTGTATAGTATAATATAATAGCTTACATATGTGAGACACTTGAGCTATCAATTTTTACGATACATAGAAAATCCTTCAATTTATACAAACACATGTTTATTTATTCATATACAAGACATTCACATACATTGATCATGTATTGTAGATATAGAAGTACTGTACCAGACTAGGCAACATTAAGGTAACTAACGCTGCCAGGGGAAATGGCAACACACCTTTTTAAAAGTATCTGTTTTGAGTAATAAAATATTACATTGGTGAACAAAATCAATATTGTGAAACCTATAGGATGTAACCTATGACCAGTAGTGAGTTGACAAGGGCTGAAGATGATGATGATCATCCGGCCGGCAATATTAGTGTTATAAAAATAGTAAAACAGGGTATGTCATTGTATAATGGTCTATATAGTATCATTATTAGGTATCAACTTAGCTATTTCATAGCAATATCAATTAATAGACTGGTTCTAATAGCACTAAATATGCAACAACACAATCTAGATTTATACTAGCATGTCTCTTTGAATCACATTTCACATTATACATTTATATTGGCTTTTATTTGATTTTTTTATACTGTAAGCTAAGTTGAGAAAACAACATTTAATACTTAGTTACAAAAATATGTTTAATGTTTTTCCTTCTTATTCCTATAATGTTTCTTAGATTTGTGTGCTTGGTTGGGTTTCTGATTAGGGCCAGTGTTCTCCGCTTGCCAAAAGTGTTTGCCGTCTTTTGTTTGATATCTGCAAAAAAATGTTCATAAAATGTCTTTTTGTGAACTTTTAATTTACAGATGTTGCTTGTATATGTAACAAATTAAAAGCATACCCGAGCTGCTTTTTCTCTGCAAGCTCTTCTGTAGAGAGCAGGACATGAATAACTGGTATTTGCCGCATCACAACTAGAGTTTCTAAACCATCAATTTTAGGCTCCCAGAACTCTTCATCCCTAGAATTGTAATGTTCAGTTATCACAGGAATTTACATTGCGTTTATTGAACACATCAATAAGGTTAATTCTAATAGTTAGCAAGAATGATGTGGTCTCTACCTTCACTTTGCATCAATACTAAAGCTACTAAGTAAAAATATAATACTTGTCATGACACAACTAATCTAACTGTTTGAACAAACATCATAATTATAAATCCCTATCACAATTCTTACGTTTTATAAGTGAGCCTAGTCACTTGGCATTGTATATTTGACTGCCTCTTCACTATCTCTGCACATGATATAGCCTTGGGAATGGCGACGCCGGCTCCACTCCAAACCATTACTTTTACTGCTTTGTCTTCCAGCAGTCCCAAAGCATGTGACAAAAGATTAGGCATCTTACTTCCACCTTTTACCTAAAACAGCATTTATAAATAAGCATTTACATATCTGAATCATTAAGGTTATAACAATTTGACTAAGTTGATAGGTATATTGTTATTTATATTAAACAATATTAATTATACAGCCTTAAAGAAAACTCAATAATCCACCTGCATCCATAGGAAATCTCCTGGTAAATCCTGGAAAGGTAATTTAATGCGATCCAGCTGTTCTTCCACATTTTTGCCTTTTGTGTAGTTTTCCATCTTGAACCGGATACTGAAACCTCTAAAAGATCAAAGAACTAGAGCTACACTTAATTTGAGTTTATTTCAGTAATTAACAATTTATACCATTGATTTGATTAGAAATAATGTATTAACTATTTATTTACAAACATAACATCCCCGAACACCGAACTCGCATTACTTTTTTTTTCTCTATTAGCTCCACTTTGACAGATGACAATTTACATATTTTACATTGATGTTGACAGTTATAATTTTTATTTATTAGTTACCTACTGGCAAGGATTTTCATTTCATCCCTCTCTTTAGGTACTATACAAGGATTTTTTATTTCATCCCTCTCTTTCCCTCTATTGGTACTATATAATAATTCCATGCCATGGAAATAATAGAGGGAAAGAGAGGGATGAAATAAAAAATCCTTGTTCCATGCCTACTGGCCTGAGCAAACTGGCAATATGACATTTCAGAGACTTGTTTTACACGCAAAGTAATAAGTATCATCCTACCACCGTACATATCGATATTTCACTTTTAAATTTCTCAGTTTGATGGCCTATTTTCCCACTTGACATTGGCAGAATTGCAAAGTCATATCTTCGCAAAAGCCATAACACAAAAAAAAAGTATCGTTACCTAGAATCAAGGATTTTTTATTTCATCCCTATTATTTCCATGCCTAGAATAGAATGAATAGTCCCACAGTTTTATCAATGTTAATCAGTGATAGCTTGTGTGTTAATCCAAGATTTATTTTTAACGTCATCCTTGTATCATCAACCATATTCTTAGCAAATAAATAAATTTTAAATTTTTGATCGAACATCATTCCATATTAATTTATTCATATCAATTTCAAGTTTCTAAGACGTTTAAGCATGAAGAAGTTCACATATAAAACATGTTTAATGCGAGTTTAATTAGATATGGTACTAAATAAAAAAAAACCTTTTTTTACTAATTCTTTAGTAGGGAATTTAATCCTTGAAAACAGGTAGGTAAGTAGGTAGTTAGGAATGTATTTGTATAATAGTAGCTACGAGTAGTACGAGTAGATACTATCAATAAGGACAGTTCTCATAACCACAACTAGGTCCATCATCCGGTTTCACGCTGTCGGGCCAGTCGATCGGCATACGAGGATTCAATTTATACGTCTGCAAGAAAAAAAATAAACGTTAGTTTTTCGCGCTCTTGCGCTGGCACGGTTACAATATATTTAACAGAATGAAATTAAGAGACATAAACCTATAAATATACATGATTGTAGGTAGGTACTGTTATACAAAAAATCATACCTATCGCTATCATTTATAGTTATTTAAAAATACAAACATAACGAAATTGCGCACACGTGTTAGGATCACAATAATATTATGTTCGAACATATGTATACCTACTTAACTCCTTTTAAGCATTCGGTTAAAGGGGGAGGATTATAGAATTAAAGAGAATTTAATCCAAACTCACAGGGTATATACCGTCTCCAAATTCAAAGTGACCGACAGGAACCATGGTATGCGAGCAGTTGTTCTTTGCTTCTTGGAATATCATGGGTTTGAAGGCCAAGAGAGAGAAGTGACCCTTGGAGACACCGCCAGCGTCCAGGTAAAGCGGTGACCCCAATATGCCTGCAAACAAGAATTTGTGAAAACTTCTACTTATTAGAAGGAAAGAAACATTTTTATGATGATTTTACAGGAATAACGCACCAATACTTTTAGACTATGCCAATAGATACCAACAATTATTTATACTCAAAGAAACTTAAAATCACAGCCCCAACTCAGCATAATGCTGGTTGTGTGGAAGCAACCAGCGCTGATAGGGCTGACTGTGACGTCACGCACGTACAAGAAAGCAGTTAAACAAACAGACAAGACAAGACGTACCTATAGGTACTTTATTAGAGGATCGGAATTTACATAAATTTATTATTAGGTACTACTTTGACTAACTAACAGTGCTCGAAAAAACATTCTTAGCTTAGGTGGCACAGGGATGAAAATGCTTGGGTGGCACAGGCATGATGATATTGAAGCGTTAGGCCTGGATCCTCGCGATGTCACTGTTTAAAATTTTGCGATTGAAAATCCGTACAAAACCACAGAATAAAGAAAAGTACATAAATCAATAAAAAAAGATGGGGCCAAGATAGAGCTCGCCAATGAGGTGAAAGTGTGCTCAGACCCCATTTAGCAAATAGGGATTTCCCTCCAGGCAGGCGTTGTTCATCATCATCATCACTGGGTTGTCTGCCAGTCCCCAAGGGGGAGCCGGTAGGGCCTCATCGAGATTGCTCTCTGTTGAGGGGCTGGGCTCCGGGGCACGTTGACCCCGGGGAAGTCACGTCGAGTCGCTCTGTCCGGCGGCGTTCCAGCGACGGTCGGCGTTGCTCGACGTGGTGATGTTGGTGGCTAAGTGCCTGCCGTGGCGGCGCTTATCTATAGCGCCGGGTTGACAGGCTGTGGTTCCTGAAGGTGTTGCAGGCGCGTCGACCTCCCGCTCGGGAGCAGCAGCACGACGAACGGCGCACGCAACCTCACGGGAGGGAGCGGCTATTACAACGCGACTCAACAGGAACTAGGCGTTGTACGCTGAACCCGGGGACAGCGCTGCTGTCGGGAAATTGTTCCGTTTGCGCGATATAGACCGCACGCTGTGATTGGCTGAGTGGCGATAGTAGTGCCAAAAGCCCAAGATTTCACTTGTTTAGCTTTGGGTAGATCTCGATTAATGTTATGAGTAGGTAAGTCACTTACTTTGGTATGGCGATGACATTACAACTTTACTGACGATCTGAGATGCATTTGTGACGATTCTCATCAATTTATCATACGTTAATTTCTCTGTTTGAGTATCTTGTTTGATGAGGTCGTCTAAAGCCATCGCGTACATTTTTATCGAGTCGTATAAGTACGCTGCGTGGACAGAAATAAACTGAAAAAAAAAATGTTTTGACTGAGATATGGATTAAGTTTGTGCGGCCATGAATGCAAGTTAAATTGCGTTGCGGTTAAAAATATGTACCTACTTACTTAAAGTTTAAGTACATACCTACTTAAATATTTAAGTTCTTAGAGATCAGCTACAAACGAGCTGCAATTAGCAATTACCTACTTACATGATTTGTACCCACATGGGTACAAGCTGGCCAATATGTTAAGAAATGGAATCAATCTAACTTTTTAATATTGTTTTTGCACTTTAGATAATTAGGTAGGTTTCAATTTTTTTGTTAACTTTCAAGGTTTTCAAGTGGCTGGGCTATTTATGCTAGGCTACTAGGCTCCCTTATAATTAATTATTTTTTCGAACCGTTTAAAATTGGTACATCTCACTAAATGGTCTCTCTCTTTGAGTCGTATTTCCTCATGACTGAGGGTCGTGACTGCCCCACAGAATTAATTCGTTAGGGGAGTAAGAGATGACCTCGTATACTGTGATCCTCAAACATGTCGGTTTCCTTACGATGTTTTCCTTCACCGCTAAGCGATCGCAAAGAGAGAGAGAGAGGAGATAGACAAAGGTATGCGCGGCCACTTCATATAAATGAAATAATGAAGATTACCTTTTTGTAAAAAAATCTGTTTAAAATTTCAGGGAAGTGAAAAGGGTCTTCTCTATCCATTTCTCTGACCCTGTCTGCGAATTCATCGAAGCTAGGGGCTGGTGGTGATGTGACTACAACCAGCAACGACCGAGCGCGGGCTTGGAATGCTGGAGGAAAGTCCGGACAGGAGTATAATTTCATTGCATCCGGTTCTGAAAACAAAACTTTTTTTTACGGCTTTTATTATTTATGTACTAGCTGCTGCCTGCGACTTCGTCCGCGTGGAATAGTTATTTTGGGCATCATATTTATTTTTGCATACAACCTCTTCAGCTTTATAAATTTATACCTGTTACCGACGACTTTAACCGTTTTCGCAGCGCACGCGATGGAAGCCCTCAAAGATGAATAATTGTCCCCGTTTTTTCCAGATTTTCCATTGTTTCTTCGCTCCTATTAACTGCAGCGTGATGTTATATAGCCTAAAGCCTTCCTCGATAAATGGTCTATTCAACACAAAAATATTTTTTCTATTCGGACCAATAGTTCCTGAGATTAGCGCGTTCAAACAAACTCTTCAGCTTTATAATATTAGTATAGATTTGCGTTCCACGTATTTCTTTTTATTTTAATTTTCGGAAAGAGCCTGCGCAATTTCTTCTTAGTGTGGAATGTGTGTTTGTCGACATATGCAGATAAATAGGTATACTTATTATATTTTCATACCTCACTACTGTAAGCACCACCTACTATTTCTCTATACCGTTATCATAGTTATATCATTTTGTATGCAAATGAAGTAAATAATTAGAACACCCTACGATAAGTAATTGTAACAGATCTTGAAATGATTGAGTGACAATTCCAACGTACAAAGCCAGTTGTTTAGCTTTGATATAATAAAGAAAGAATACTGCAACGCAGTCCACTTATTTATGAGCCCTCTATTAGGTAATCTTAATTTCTATAAAACAGATGTAAAGCTTAACCTACCTGTTAGGTATTGAAGACTGTTTCTCATCATATATTCCGTTAAATCCACGAATATGACCATATATTCTCCATGAGCAAAGAGTTTTTCTGAGTCCATGGCTTCCATTATATTCACCAGTCCATCGTAAGATCCAAAGTACACGTAAACTGAAAAAAAAAGTTTAACTCAACAGGCAAAATTGTAGGCCTACTCACAACTACCTATCAACTCATCCTAAAAATACTCGGTCAATTTGGTCGAGTTGACAAAATCGAATAACGGCTAAAACGTGTTCTATTATTTATCAATTTTAAGTATCCCCAAACATATTTTTCGAATATCTCCAATACACAGACTTTAGACCCACTTTAGCTAAATGTACAGTACAGATAAAAGGTAGTTATAGAAAATGACAATTGCTTGGCTTTTGCTACCGTAGATACCTCCACCGCAAGTTTAGTTTTAAGAATTTGAAGAAATACATATATCACTTACTTCTAGCAAATTGCTTGGTTTCTTTAACAACGTTCCTCAATCTATAGACGTCCCAGTCTTTCCCCGTAGAAGGTTCAAGTGTCCTCACGAAGCCCACCGTCATTCGTTTGACCATTGCATACGCTTGTAAGACTTGCGCCTCTTTGACCCAGGGTCGTTCGAGGAGCAGCCCGAAATGATTCCAACGGTAGTATTGCAGGAGAGATATCACTGATTTCATAGCCTGAAACGAAAACCCGAAGGTAGTACCTTGTTGCTTATTCGGTGGTTTAGATAAGAATAGCGTGGGCTACTCGTATATATTATATAGATACATAGATAAATACTTCATTAAAACACCACAAATAAAACAATATCGGCCTTATCGCTAAGAGCGATCTCTTCCAGGCGACCAATCTGGCAGGAATATAATCTTCAAATGAAACGAGTAGGACGAGGTATATATTACATATATACATGTACATAACATTATATGGATATATACCTAGTCAGGTCATAAGTATTGTCACACAGTAAAAACTTTTCTTTTAGAATGCTGGCCACAAAAAAGTTTATTGAATTCGAATTTCGAATTGTGCATGAAAATAAAAATGTATACTTTTTAGAATTTTACTCATTTTTAAATATGGAGTGGACGCTTAAAGAAGACCGTGTTGCAGTTATTGCATTGCATCGTTGCGGTTACGCGCCAATTCTAATTTTTGACATACTGTAAAGTTTGAATATAACCAAAAGATTCGTTTATCGTACCATCAAACGATACAATGAAGACTCTAGTGTAGATGACAGGTCAAGAAGTGGTCGCCCTCGGTCTGTTAGGACTCCAGCAGTGATAAAAGCTGTGAAGGCGCGAATTCAAAGAAATCCCAAACGTAAGCAGAAACTGTTGGCCCTTCAGATGGGGTTAAGCAGAACCACGGTGAAAAGGGTGTTAAATGAAGACTTAGGGCTTCGGGCATATCGAAGAAAAACAGGACATCGTTTGAATGCTCGTCTAATGGACCTGAGACTGAAGAGATGCCGCGCTTTGTTGAAGAGTTATGGGAAATTCTTTTTTCGGATGAAAAAATTTTTACCGTAGAAGAGAGCTACAACAAACAAAATGATAAGGTGTACGCACACAGTAGTGAAGAAGCGAGCAAACGTATTCCGCGTGTCCAACGAGGTCATTTTCCATCCTCGCTCATGGTATGGTTGGGAGTTTCTTATTGGGGCTTAACAGAGGTACATTTTTGTGAGAAAGGTGTAAAAACGAATGCAGTTGTGTATCAAATACAGTCCTGACGAACCTTGTGGAACCTGTTTCTCATATCATGTTCAATAACAAGCACTGGGTATTCCAACAAGATTCGGCGCCAGCTCATAGAGCGAAGAGCACACAAGACTGGCTGGCGGCGCGTGAAATCGACTTCATCCGGCACGAAGACTGGCCCTCCTCCAGTCCAGATTTGAATCCGTTAGATTACAAGATATGGCAACACTTGGAGGAAAAGGCGTGCTCAAAGCCTCATCCCAATTTGGAGTCACTCAAGACATCCTTGATTAAGGCAGCCGCCGATATTGACATGGACCTCGTTCGTGCAGCGATAGACGACTGGTCGCGCAGATTGAAGGCCTGTATTCAAAATCACGGAGGTCATTTTGAATAAACTTTATTGTCATAAGAATCTATGTTTTGTTAAGTTCATTTTGGTATATAAATGGTTACATAAAGAATAAAGTTGTTTCAATTATTTTATATTAAACATGTGACAGAATTTATGACCTGACTAGGTATTATTATTATTTGGATTATTTGTACATATATCCTAAAATCTAAAAAAAATATAATAAGAAAAAATATTGACCTGATCAGATGGAGGATCCAACTTCACAAAGTTCGATAACTTTGTAACTTCCTCATCAGGACATTTCTGTAAGAAATTCAAATAATTACAATTGCGAATCATTTACACTTTAGAATAAATAATCAAACATAAAGTAGTTTCGACGCTGGAGGCCATTTCATGACTTCAAGAACTGTGAACATGCATAATACAGAGACGAATGAAAATGACGTCTGGAACTTTATCTTTTTCATAAAACTAAACCTTTTAACGGTAGAAAGAAAACCAACTGTTGAATAATTGATTTTCTTTATAAGACAGTAAGTACTGCGAAGCGTATGTAGTATAGGGCAAGATGCCTACAAATTATTAAGACGGCTAAATCTGATGATGATAATTAATTTAAAATTACTCACATATGAGAACATGGGTATATTCTTGGTATGCGCGACGATCGCCTCCGAGTAACAGATGCCCTCGGGCCCGAAAAACGCGACCACGTTTTTAGCTGCCATGTCTGTGACCAAGTTCACCGACGTCGTAGATCTGGTGTCGCGGTAGTCTAGAAGGATCTTAACATCGGGCAGAATATCGGCGCTGTTGTTGATCTGTGACAAACACTTTTTCCGTATGTTGTGTACCTATTATTAGACTAGTGGATGCCCGCGACTTTACTAATATTAATTCTGGTAAAATGTAGCATTTTTGGGCACGCTGTTTTATCTGTATACTTCTTCTTCTTATCGAATGAAAGTGGCCAACTCAAGTGTCGAGAGTTTAGCCGCCGTAAGGTCTTCTGAAATATCTGATTCTAAAAATCACGATACCTAATCCGAAGCTCCTTTATAGTATTTAAAGCGGAACAAACAAACTAACAATGATATTAATTACACTTTCATATAAATCATATCATAAATCATAATGTTTAACCTTACGACATCGCGCCGTACAGGGCAAGTCAAATTACGTAATAATGTCTTTTTTAAAATACTTATTGCTATATATACCTACTTATTATAATCAGTGAGCCTAAATAAAATAATAATATTTATATATAGGTACAAATTAATTTGGAAAACAAAATATAATGCTTAATGCTATGATTATGACAAGTACATAATCAAAGGCTTCATGATACGAGTACCTTTTTAATATAGCAAAACAGACCGTGGGTCACATGACACGCTAAATTGTAGGTCCTGGATGTTGGTCATAGTTGGTACGGCAGTCGTTAAGCCATGTAAAAACATTGTTTGTGTAACCTAGCTCCCAAGACGTAATTATAATTAAATTAGAAACATACTAGGAGATGACTCTGGCCTCGTAACACACCTCGTAACCTAACGGCTACCACGAGGTCAGAGGATTCCAAACATTTTGTGACAAAATTTCTTTGGCAAATAAATGATTTTGTATTTTGTATGTCTGAGTCGCTGTGGGCGCTTAAAAACTCTGGACGCTAGAGTTGGCCAGTGTCATACGCAGAAGAAGAAAGCATATAACGGCACGTATAATTCACAATTCACACCACTTTTATTAGTATGATTAGGGTCGTTGTTACCTCGTCAAGAGCAACAGTAACAGCCCCCGAGATGGTAGTGCCCTTCCTGCAACTCATGTCTCCGAACACAGCAGTCAAGTAGCCGATAGTGATGTTGAACTTCTTCTCCACGGGGCCAGAGCTAGCCAGTGCCAGCACATGTACCAGCAGGAACGTTCGTGCTAGCATGATGCTGAAATAAGAATAAGTAACACGTTTCACTCTCGTGTACCACCACAGTAGAGACCGAGTGTCGGTTAATGTGATCTCGGGTACATGACCGAAATAATTACCTTAGGAATTTGTTCTGGATCAAAACCAGCTTTGAATGTATACTTAGCATATTTGGGAACACATTCTGTTTTGTGTACCATTATAAATAAATAAATTGCAGTAGCAATTCGCTTCGTTAGATATCAGAAAAAAAACTGGAGTAATGAAGGCATGTAAGCTTTCTCAAAAGTTTACTAGCAATCATGGGGCTTAGAAATTCGTATAAAAAATATTATGTTGTTCCTTTTATTTACAATAAATAAAACATAAAAACAAGGGAAGAAAAATTAAACATAACTACTTCTAACTACAACACAAAACAAGATGTTCCTTATAGCCAAATTCCCAAATTCATGGGGTAGGTAGTAAAAATATTAAAATGTGTTAATCACTTACAAGTCTCTTTGTATCACAGAAAATATCCTATAAGGTCTGCTTTGGAAATACCAATGATCACAACTGAGTATAAGCACGATATGACACTGGGAAGAAAACATTAGGTATTATTTACATAATTATGCGAAAGTACCTACCTAAGTACTGACAAGATGATAGTGACGTGAATTACATTTTGAACTTGGTCATTGATTCTCTAGAGGCCTACCCGCTGGTGCCATTTGCGTTGAATAGGCAATATAATAGACGTAATTTTAGTTAACTTGGCCTTTACAGTGTCCAAATTAGTTAAGTAACTATGGGTTAAGCCTGAAATAAATGTCTTATATTCAAATTCCTTATGACTATTATAGTTTATTCAGGCGTTATTATTTTTGGTGTATGATTTTATTGGTGTTTTTTTTGTTTAACAAATAATCTTAATAATTCCTTGCCACCTCTATAAGAATTAAGCAATAGCTTAGTAGCCGTAGTTCTTCTTACTACTATTTGAATGAAATTCTGTTTAGCCGTAGCCATAAGGCCATAACACAGAAAGTTGTACATATTCTGTATTTCTCTGTTTTTTTTCGAAATAATAATAGGACTAGGTATATATATCAAGTCGAGAGTAAACCGGTTTCTTCTAGGCAAGCGCGCTAGATCGTAGATTATAACGTTGCGTAACATCAGGCAAGTTGTAGTCAAGCGTAAGCCTATATCATGTAAAAAAAAATATAGTACTATAGGTATAAGTACACTATATAATATCTACGTCAGCTGCTTGACATGTGAATTATCTGTGACACAAGTTTATGTATATTTGATTTCTAGGAATCAGTTTTATTATGGTAACACAATTTCCAAGCTTTAAATATGTTAAAACATATTATATTGTTAGATTATTGTATGTTCATAATATAAACTTGTGTAAAAATCCTGACCATACTATTTCATATTGATCATATATACCTATATCATGACTTATATTAAAAATGCACGAACAGTTAAGTTTGTTAACTACTGACAAGTTTCAACCTTACCTACTTTGACAAATACTAAATACTTCAGGCACTTATTTACAAAACTGAGATCATTAATAAGTAAGTACATAGGTACTCGCCACAAAGACGATCTAAAGGTTATCAGTTGCGATGTTATGCGTAAATATGGGTACAGACAGCAAACAAAGTAGGTATGCATGAGAATTCACACGAACGAAAAAAAATATAAAAAAATTAATAAATAAACACGTGTGTTAATATGACAATAATTTCGTATACTTGTGTTTAAATCGACTACTTTATATCATAACAAACTGACTACAATAGCCAACCAAAATAAAGATGACTCAAAATATTATACAAACACAAATTAATTTATTCATAAAAATCGATTACAAACATGAATTATATAACCTATTTGTTTTACAGTTTTTTTAATTACATTGTGTTAAGTTACCGGTGTTTAGATAATACGTTCAAACGGATGAAACAAAGAAGACACATTTTTAAGTCTTTATAAGAGTGCTGCGATCGGTACCTAAGTTAAGATTCATTAATAAGTCATGGCTAAACAGTTATCGAGCATCTATTTGGAACAGTTGTGACGTGGTTGCAAGCGGATCCAATAAATTACTAGCAAAATGTTGGGTTTCCCGTGTTTCATACTTTTTATCACTTTTGCGGTAGTTAGTGCGCGATATAGCACTCAAATTGATGAACGTTATGTGTGTGTTGTGAAACAAACCTGCTTGGATTGCTTGAAGTTACCTCACTGTTCCTGGTGTAGCGCTGAGAATAGATGCTTCTCGAAACAGTTGGTGCGGTTCGAAGACTTCTGCCCAAACAATACTGTTAACCACGACGCGGGATATGGTCGTAAGTTGTTTAGTCTTGTATATCATGCAAGTACCTACAGGTACATAGATGCAGATGTTTTTCCAAGAAACAAAGTATAATTGTGATTTAGTACTTATTAGTTACTTTTGAAGTACTAAAATACATACTAAACGTTCTAGAAACAACGCGTCATTGTTTTAACAAATTAAAATAAATGTCATGTTTTTATTTTTTGAAAAGAAGATATGGTCACAATCACATCCCTTTCTTTAATTTCATTCTAAGTACCTAACTAGAATATCTATCCAATCCATAATTAATGTGTTTATTTTCTATACAAACCATGAAACGATTAGGATTTATAGGCTATTTTTCCACGAAACAGCTACTTTTCATGCCAGATTAACGCAAAGCTTATTTAATTTTTCTCATACTTATTACCTACCTACAATAAATTACATTTCCAGTGAGCTTCGAAGAGAACGCAGCATGTTCGTGTGAAGGTGGTAAGAAGCACCTGCAGTGCTACCCACCAGGGACCACGGAGGGACCGCAGTGCTCGGGCCGCGGGGTCTGCTCCTGCGGCCACTGCATCTGCGACCCTAACCCTGACCCTGAGAACCCTTCTAAGGTACAAAAATCTAGTTTTTAAAAAGCACAGTAAGAAACGATCTTGAAATCAAGAATCGTATGTTTAATCCAGAACGCCTCCTCCTCCTCCTTCAATCGTATCCCTCATGTCTGAGGATCATGCCCACCATCTTCCAGCACCTTTTCCTTGATGACATCTTTCCACTTTAATCCGGAACACCCGACACTAAATAGAGTCTAGTATTATTTTGAAATATTAAGTAGAGTACTTAACACCACGCGAGGCATCATTTGAAGATATTATTTTTAGCGATAAAGCCAGTCCTACTATTGGTGCCAGTTTGAAGTTATTATTTTTGTGTGACCGAGGAGTTAAGCTATCGATAAAATAAATACGTTTGCAACAAATGCTTCTCCTCTAAATTTCTCATTCAAACTTAGGTGTAGGCTGGTACGAATGTGGCAGCTCAAAATGCAGATACTTACACCAAAGTTTAATTAGTTTACTGAAAACAATTTATCACAAAACCTGTGAGTATATCGAACGTTTTTCTTTAAGTCAACAGGCAAAGATTACCTGTGTCTTCACTGCAATTTAAAATTCTATCAGTTTACAGTTTGTACACCAACAAAATTATGATGTTTTGTGTAAAATTTTCTTTCTAAAACTTAATAGATAACGTTATGTAAGTGACGAAGTAAATATGTAATTTAAATTAAACAATCTAACATTTCCAGACTATAATGGGAGAGTATTGCGAGTTTGACAACTTCTCGTGCGATGGCCCCAAGTGCTACGAAGGACCTTACTCCATCAGCCAGGCTTGGAACACTGACGATGACCTGGACAGAGCTGAGGATAATAAAGAAACTACACGTTGATCAAGATAAATCAGTAGATATAGTTTAGACCAATGTTGCATGTACTTTGGTAGGTAGGTTGAAAAGGCTTTATTAGTTAAACACAGGAATGTGTGAATCGTTAGTAGGTAGTTATTAAATCCTAAGATATACATTTCAACTTAACAGTGTTCGTGCTTTATTCACTTATCCTTTGTACCTACAAAAAGGCAATAAAGACACAGACACCTAAATGCAATTTTCAGTTGAAAAGTAAAGAAAATTCCCGTTTAGTTTTTCCGATCCGGAGCTTTTAGTATTCATCTTTACGTCTAAATTAAAAGTTGTGGAGCTCGACAGAGGCGTGTATAAGAAAGCGCTCGCTCCAGCAATGAGGTTTGCTGGAGCGAAGGAGCGACGGTGTTGCTAGCTGTACACAATTTTCAGGAGATAAACCGGATTTACTTTATAAAGTGGTATCTATCTACTGATTTTTTTAGAGTTAGTAACACCGTCGTTTCCTTGCTTTTGTGTTCTTGCCAACCTCATTACGCTAACGAACCTTTTCGTTTACACACTTCAGTCGATTGACCAACTTCTTGTTGCAATGGCACACTCCATCTTCGACCATAAATTATTGCTTGCTAAAGCATATTTTGGTCAAGTATAAACACGTTTCAGTAAAACAATATTCTAGCATTTTATAAAATAAATGAATTAGGAATGGGTCGCCAACTTTCTTTACAATTCTCTCCGTTTCTCCTAGTTTTCTAGTCAATTTAAAAATGATTTTTATGATTTTATGGAGTAAAAGAATTAGGAATGTGTCAACAATTTTCTTTAAAACTCTTCGTTAAAACTCTTTCCATTCCTCTGTTTTTGTGTCAATTCAAAATTAATAAATCATTTAAAAAAAAATTAGGAATGTGTCTACAATTTTCTTTAGAACTTTTAATTTTTTCAATGTGTCGACAATTTTTTAAAGAATTATTTCTATTTCTCCTGGTTTTCGTCATGCCGGGTCTGGCAACACTACGGAGCGCTCAATTAAGGAATTGATATGAGCGAGCGTCTGTCGCGGATGGCTCATCGCTCTCGAGGGCCTGCCCGTTATGGTTACGCGAAATTAGATTTCAACGAGTCTATTTTCTCGACCTCCACCTTTTATTTCCTCGATATTTATTGAGCGTCTGCTTCGAGATGTCATAAAAATCTGTCGGCGCCCAAGTGTGGGTTAATGGCGATGTAAGTGTTGGTTTTGTACGGTAACTGTGTGGGCAGATTAGTTTGGCTACCGATTTTACGACGGTATTTCGATTAGTGGTGGAGGCAGATTTCGATAGCAGAATTAGATTACTTACTGTTTTAGGAAAATAAACAGAATTTAATATAGACTGGCAAATTCTTTACCCACTTTACAGTAAATTGAGTGGTCAAGGATCATAAAATAATTTTAGGCTAGGACAATCATGGATACCTTTTATCAGGCATACAATACAAGCGGTATCCTTTTCGATACTTACTTACTACAACAATATGTAGCAAAAACATTACAATTCAGCGAGAAGGTACTTATTTGTATGAAACAAATATAACAAGGTTACACCGGGTAAGGTAATTAACTAACGTAATTTTATAAAATGAAAATCACTCCTTTTTGTATGGACGAGCAGATAGGTTTGCTTTTTCATCGCCCTACAACTATATCTTCGTTGAAACAATATAAGTAGCAAAAACAATAAAACTCAGTAGGTATCTGTTTAAAATAAATATGTACAACGGCACGCTGTTATTGAGTTTGTGTCCAATAATTGCGGCGGTGGGGCGGCGGGCGCAGTTCATCCGATTACGAAGGAACGCCTAAATTGTTTTACCAACGATATCGTCTTGTGGCGCGGCCCGAGCGACGCGACTGCCAACTTGATGGAAAATAGAAGAAACTACGATAGAAACTTGTATTTTAATAATATTAAATTATTTTGATTGCAGTCTATCATAGATGCTGGGCCATTTTACTTCACACCTTGTCTGAATCTGTGGTGGTGTTTGTTCTGCTACTTAGAATTGGATGGATTGATGTAAATATAAGTATAATATCATACCACAGTTAGACTGCAGTACTTAAAAACAACATTTTTATCAGTTTTTCAACGTTAACACTATGAAGTAGGTAGGTAGGCACAAATTAGTCTATCAAAATAAAGTCTGTCTATTTATAGTCTTAATTCAGTTCAGTTTACCACAAGAACAAATTCCATAGAAAATGGTTTGACTATTGAGGCTATATTGTATTGTCTACAAGAAAGCAATTAGCCAAAATTATCATTTAATAAGACATAAGTGGGTGGATAAGGGCTGAAGATGATGATGATAAATAATACATAGCCATGAGCATCTTAATCGACACCATCACAATATCTCCTGACCTTGGACTTCGTAAATAAGCGCCCAAAGGGAGCTAAATACAGCTTAAGTCGAATTCAGTAAGATATTGAATAATTCGAGAAGACGTGATCGTGGTACGTAAGCGTGAATGGGATATCTTCACGGACTATGCTTAGATGTAGGGCGCAGTTCGGGCACAGTATAGAGATAGCAGTAGTGTAATTTTAATGTCACTCCATTAGTTAGTTTTAACAAGAGCAGGGGAGAAACCACCGGCTTATGAGACACAGTCATAACTAGTTCGGGAGGCTTTGGATGATAATACCAAAACATATAAAACACACACAAAAACCTACACACACACATAAAAACCTTAAAAATTTATAAAAAAAATATCATAAATAGGTATTTGTTCTAAAAGAAAATGGTACCTTACGACTCAAAAAAATAAAAATATTTCATTCACACAAACCAAACGTGAAAGTAGGTAGAGAATGACTGGTAAATTGGTTTAGTATGTTACTTCTTTAGGTTCAAACGGAAACTTGAAGAGTATTTCTTACATATTTGATACGACGATATATTAAACCAAGGGTTAGTTGAGTGGAGGAGAGGAGGCTTATACTCAGCAGCGGGTGTAAATTGGTTGATAAGATGAAAGTAGAGTAGCCCAGCCCAAACTTATTCTTTCTTTTATATTCACTCGCGAGATAAATATAAGTCCTGTTTATGTGACGTTGAATAAAATGTCTATAGTCTGTTGTTCTTGAAGAGTTTATGATTACTAGAAATCAATAAAAAACAAAGAACTTCCAAATAACTTGAAATAACTTTTGTAATCCAGTTAAGGGGTAGCTAAAGAAACCATTCAACGAATCTAATTTAAAAATTGGGAAATATCGTTAACGTAAAACGTCCCAGGAATTTCATTCATATTATCGAATTAAATATCATATGTGTAGTAATAATGATGTGAGTAAGCCTACGTTAGTTGCACACCGAAAGGTAAGCTTGTGGCGAATGTTTCTGTATTTTTTATGTATAATATGTATTTACCATCTGCATAGCAACCCATGAGTGCAATAAATGATTTTGAATTTGAATTTGAATTTGAAATGTTATCTTTATCGTTTAAAAACAAGATCAGAAATGACACGGTTTCATTATAGTTTCTGGGTGGGAAGAGGTAAAAGGTTACAATTGTAGCAAACGTAGATAAATAGTTCTTATGGTGATTTATGATTTTTCCTATGTATGTATATGTTACGGCTAATACCCGAAGTGCGGCTACACCTAGTTTTAGCCGGTTAGAACTAGGTGTAGCCACTTAGTGTTGGTTAAACCCCGAATCGAGACAGGACTTGGCTCCTCCTCGCTTCGCTCGTCGTCGCATGTGCGTGGTAGAAAGCAACCTAACGAACCTAATCTACCTTCTGTCACAGACAAGTGACTTCGAGTCCAACACTTGCACTACAACAGGACTTGAGACCTAGTTTTACCCGAAAACAATCGGCTCGTACTAGGATTAACCAAGACTAAGTGGCTACACCTAGTTCTAACCGGCTAAAACTAAACAAAAAAAAAAAATGGTGTAGCCGCACTTCGGGTATTAGCCGTAACATATATAGACAGTTGACTTTTTGGTTTAGGTACCTATAAAATCAAGTGTTCAACTAAGTATTATTAGTGCAGAATTGTAAAATCTAATATTTAATTGTTTCTTAGTAGTCTTAAGGTCGTCACTTCCCTCTCCCTGCAATATAAATTCATTGGGGAAGTAATCTAAATTAAATAATACCTAGATCATAAATATAAGAGGGTTTTGAGAGCGACACAGGCTCCTTTTTATACCGAAAAAACGTGCGAGCGAAGTTTCAGGTAGCGGATAGCGGATACCGGTAATAGTAAATCCAAATTATAAAAATATCCCATAATGAGTATCATTCAAAGTACTTATTTATTTATTATATTTCAGCTTTTAATCAGCTTTTTAATTGTAACCAAGTAATTAACCCTTGGTGGAGGGTTGTTTTCTAACCTTTGAGAGCACTTAGCTTTATTTATAAAACGGCCGTAACCAATTACAATAGCAAATGTTAAATGAAATACCATCATAATCACTTTACATATTTAAATTCATATAATATTCAAAAGATATCCAATAAAAGTATATAAAACAAAGTAAATAATAAATAATCAGTCCATTTAGTCTTTCTTCTGAGTTATTTATATCTACGGCGCTGCAATATGGTGGAGATCACATCATAATATGGCATAGGAATGCGGGGGTGGCAGGAATGCGGGTGCCGACGCCCGGCGACTCCTCGGCGAGAAGACCCAGCTCTTATTGATAGGACATTTCCACTTCACAGCGTCTTATTTTAAAACCATGTGGAATAAATGAGGATACAATCCTTTTTTTCTTCAAAAATCGGTTAAATTTTTAATTCAATCGGTTAAATTGAAATCTATGAATGCAACGCATAGCAAACTCTTTGCTCAACTTTTTTTAATATTAAGGTAGATAAATTAAAGTGTCCTTAACATGAACAAAAGATTTCAACGCGTACCGCGTAGCAAACCAGCTACGTTTCTTCTACGTATATGTAGTCATAGGCGTTTCGTAGCGTCGTATCTTATTAATTCCTGATAATATTAATTAAATAAACACAAACAAACATACCCGTCGAAATCACAATTCATACGGCATGTCTAATAAATCAGCGTAAAAAAAGAACTAAGGTAATGAAAATATCAAATTACATTAACAATGTTACCAGCTATGATAAATAAGCAGCATTTTCCCAAGACATTCATTATTTTCAATAAAAACTATTGAATGTCGTACACTTGAACTATTTCCAAATCAAATATTTAAGTCTTAAGTAGGTAGGTATATTAATATTGTGTTTTACCAATGACCCTAAACAAGTTCATTCATTATTTTCAATAAAAACAATTGAATGTCGTACACTTGAACTATTTCTAAATAAAATATTTAAGAGTCTTAGTATATTATATATACCTATATATTATTATATTCCGTTATCTAGTACCCACGATACAAGCGTTTGCTTAGAGTGGGGCTAGATGGCGCTGTGTGCAATGTCCCGGAACATTTATTTTATTTATTTATTTATTAATATTGTGTTTTACCAATGACCATATACAAGTTCAGCTTATTAACACCATAGTACAATAACGTTAGATTATGGCCTTGCCATTATTATATTGCCATGACAAAGTTATTATAGAATTCTATTTTTATTGGACCCGAAAGAGGTCGATATGTTAGGTGGATTCGCAATGTACAATATAAATTACTTTCATTGTTGTAATTGACACATGATCAATTGCTAGATTAAAAATAATACAATAAATAGGCCCATTGTTTTAGTTTACTTTCTAAGCATCTGCGCTATTGATGCAACTTAATCGTTTCGAGGTAAGTATTTTTAATTTCACTCATTTTCATGCTAACAAAATACAAAAGCAAACTTACAATATTATAATTAAGAAGGTTTAATAGTTTGTTTTTCTCTCATTGATAATTGTGTGTGTCTCAGTGAAAATTCAGGTTTATAAAACGGTTGAGTTTGTTTCACGGTACAAAACGTTTTTTCATTTTTGTTGTTTAGAAGTTATCAGTATACGATACGTTTAGCTTTGCCATCCTAATTTTGCTAAAAGTGTTTCTGAAAAATACCGCATATGTATAAAATTAAAGTACAAATTTGTATATAAAATATGACCCTCTAAATTTGCATAATCCTTTTGTAAATTTCAAAGGGAATAAATCGGTCGAGGTGGACAATCCAGGGTACAAGTGTTCCGGCCGAGATGAGCCTTGAATATTCATGCAGCTCTCACCCACTCAGCCTCTTGTGGACCACTCTTCCACCAATTTCGAGCCTTTTCAATTATTTATAACCGACTTACCTGCTTGCTAAATTTTTTCGAAGCTGCACAATTTATTGTTTCTTTTAAAGTCTGGAATGATTAGACGTCGCGATACAGGTAATATACTCGTACCTATGAGTTGATTATATAACTCAGTCATTGATTCTATAAGTGGCAGCGTACTTATGCGACTCGATAAAAATGTACGCGATGACTTTAGACGACCTCATCAAACGAGATACTCAAACAGCGAAACTAACGTATGATAAATTGATGAATATCGTCACAAATGCATCTAGTATTATCAGTAAAGTTGTAATGTCATCCCCATTCTAAAGTAAGTGTTGAAAGTGTAAAAGTAAACTTTTGTAAGCTACAGGTGCAAATTGGTACGGGCTAAACTTAGATGGCATATTAATAAAATAAATACATTTCAACCTTTCAAGATACAGGCTAACGCCTAGTTTGGGGTCTGTTGTTAATACTATAATTCTATTGTATTGTAAATTAACTAAAATATTAAAATTGTAATGTGTAGGTTAAGTTTTCAAATGGCAAATAAACATATTTTTTACTTTACTTTTTACCTTCGATCTGCGATATACCTCGATAAAATATAAGAAGTCGCGTACGTAATAATGACATCGAAACAGCATTATATATTATACTCGATACAACATACTTAGCTTTAACTTCATTCAACTTCAATAGCAAGTTTTGAAAAAAAAACTAGTTGCAAAAGTCGGCTAGCTACTTACTTAGCTGCATTCAGCTGACACAATGAAGTGGCGTCGAGGGCGGGCGGCCGACCGACTGGGCGGGCGGGGGCACGAGCGTAGCGATAAGCGAGAGCGGGGAATTATGTGAAATGTGTTTGGTATTGTTTGCTGCTATAGTTTTTGTTAATGGCTAGTTATTAAATACTAAAGAACAAAAAAGCTAGCCCTAATTTTATCCATTTAGATGCAGTTTTTGAACTCACTTATTTTTATAGTGGGCTTATTTTTAAATACCAATACTGGGTGGGTATATTAAAATTTAGTAACGTAAAAGTAAGTTACAAGCAGTAGTTGTAGCGATACATTGATGTACCCACGAATATAGTACCAATATCTCATTTTAAATGTAGTTCAGATTAAAAATTGTAAGAGTCTTTGTTATTTAAGTCGCTATCCCGTGCAATAAGTCCCCTCCAGCGCGCTGAGTCGTGGCTCGTGACCGCGGCGCCCCTGCGCACGCCACCCTTCCTCGGCACCGCAAGAGTGGCGGCGGCGAGTCAGCCAGCGGCCGTCGCCCGGCCGACACCGCACCAACACTGCCTACATAAAACCTCAACCTAACTTCCCAACATATTTTTTTCCCAGTACCAAAAAGTTTGCAAGTGTCCCGAGTTCCAAAAAGTTTGCAACCATGGACATCGAAGAGTTCCGGCTCCGAGGCAAGGAGATGGTGGATTACATCTGCACGTATAACGAAACGCTGCCGAAGAGGCGTGTGACGCCGGCCGTGGATCCGGGGTATCTCGAGAAGCTGCTGCCCCCTGAAGCTCCTTATTACCCGGAGCAGTGGGAGAAGGTGATGCAAGATGTGGAGAACAAGATCATGCCAGGGGTCACGCACTGGCAACACCCGAGGTTCCACGCCTACTTTCCAGCAGGAAACGCCTTCCCCTCCATCCTGGGAGATATGCTGTCTGACGGGATCGGGTGTATTGGATTTTCATGGGTAAGTATTGGTGGAACTTTTTTGGTACCTAAAAAAGAACATCATTTTGTAACCCTTTTAGCATCTTTTAGCCTTTTCGTAGCCGAAATCAGTATTATTAGTAGATAGAGCATACGTTCCGTATTGTCAGATTGATTCACGCTTGACTGCAATACGGTGTTAAGAAATGTTGCAGTCTTCGCACAGACACTGAAACTCTTTAAAGCTACTGCAGTGCGATAGGATTATATAAATGTTGGGTTTACGGTAAAATTATCTTATTTTTAAATAATGAACTCCCAGTTTCTGAAATAAAAATTATAATATATTTTTTTATAGTTTTATTCTTGATGGGGGAGTTAATCATTAGTTTAATCAGATCAGATCATATCAACTGATTAGCTCTTTAATTGGTGTATTTAAAAAAAAACAATAACAGCGCGTATTGATTTGATGGGAGGATTAAACTAATCGTCGTAAACTGTGGATTAGTAGGGGAAAAAAAACATTGATTTCGGCGAATGTAAGAAGATAAGAAATGACAATACATTTGATTTAAATTTATCATACAATTTTTAGGCCTTATACATACTTACTGTTGATATAACAATATCAAATATTTCCTACTATTTTTCTGTAATAATGTTAATAATAATTGTTTATATACCTGTTACGTATCAGTTACTTTGTAAAGTGACAAATTAAGTATAAACTCGTATAATATATATATATATATATATACTCGTATATCGGATGGCTAAGAAAGTACTGCTTAACCTTTAAACGCGTTTTGGACAGATTTGATTGATGACCTAATAATTGCATACCCAGGAAGTATCCCATCAAGATATCATATTGCAGGCAGTTAAGTAATCTTATATTTGCTGCCGAAACAAATAAAAACAGTCTTCTTCTTCTAATCGAATGAGATTGGCCAACCCTGGTGTCGAGGGTTTATCAAGGGCCTCTGACATGGCTGCCGTTTACAAACAGCCGGGACCTACAATTTAACGTGTAATCGGATTACTAGGAAAACAGTGAAAATAATAATTACTACAATACATAAATGTACAGATATACTGTATTACGTGAACTTTTAATATTTATCTTGATACAAAGAATATTATCAGACAATTTTTCTTATGAATTCAAGGCTTGTTAATAAATGACAAATACGATATCACGATACGCATTTCTAAAATGGTACTTTTCTAATTGAAATATACATCAAATTATTGTAATTATTAAAACTATTGTGAGACATTTTATTAGCATATGACTATAACAGCCTTAACTCATGTTCAACTTCGCGTATGTTGTTTTAATTCTGTTTATACGACCTAGTAAAACTCAAACTTAATTTATATAGAACAAAATATTGTTACATCAATTAATGAAGTAATTGTCTTATTTCAAATTCAAATTGTTTATTTAAAACCTAAATGTAATGCACTCGATTCATTTAGTGTTTTCAGCATGTGAATTGTTGGGATATCGATTGCAGCGGTATTGATGCCCTGCAATTGTTGCGTTGCATATTTAATGTCGACAGCGCTGCCTTGACGAATAGTGTCTTTGCCGTTACATTGTTCTTTCACTATGCTATACTAATATAAATCTTGCATTTCCAGTAAGTAAGTAGGTACGTATAAGAGTGACTAACTCTGGGGTCAGAATTTTTAAAGGATAGGAAACAAATCTAAAGGCCTCTGATATGGTCTAACATCTGCATAGGTACTGCATTTTAAGCAGGTACTACAGTTAGTCAGGCTATAAAATTTAAAAATGAAGCTTACACTTTCAAATTTTACTAAACCAGTATCTAAGAGAAAGTTATGACTAAAATACGGGATTTGCTAGTAAAAGAGGTTAAGGATTATGTACCTACTCAAGTTCGTAGTTTCCTATTCATTTTAACAGAAAATTATGTGTTATCTTTCTAATAAAACCTTTGTTTTCTTTCAGGCTGCAAGTCCTGCGTGCACAGAGCTCGAAATCATAATGTTAGATTGGATGGGTTAGTATTTCAATCATAACAATCGTATTTATATTAAAGTGGAAGTAGGTGTGTTGGTTTCCTTTGCGTTGGAGCTTTGGAGGAGGCCTTTGTCGACGGACAAGCTGTCTAATGTAATTAGTTATTAATAGAATAGATAATAGATAATAATCAATTGTACATAAACAGTAATAAAGGCTTATTTTATTTTATTTTATAGGTGTGTTGGTTTATTGGTCTGTTTGTTACTTTATAACGCCGTAACAATGTTACGGAGAATCTTAATTTTTACCATGGTGGTGGTATTGGTTCCTACTTTTCATCCAAAAACATCACGAGCGAAGCCGCAGGCATCCTTTAATACTACTATTGTAATATGTAAATGCGAAAGTATGTTTGTTTCGCTTTCATGTCGTAACGGAGCGATGGATCATCGTGATTTTCGGTATGGTGCTAGTATGTGGTGTTGGGCGTAACATAAACTACTTTTTATTCCGTATTAACACGAGCGAAGCCACGGGCATCCTACAACATTTCAATAAGATGTTTGTGAAGCGTTTACGAGCATGGAATTTTAAGAATTTAACCTTTTGAAATTGTTTTCAGCCAAAGCGATCGGTTTGCCACCGGCGTTTTTAGCATTAGAGAAGGAAAGCAAAGGCGGCGGCGTTATAAATGTAAGCATATTTTCAATGTTATTCGAGACGGGGTTCTTTGAATATTCGGCGCGCAACAGGTTACATTCAGCTGTTTGCCAAAACAAAGGACGATTTAATCTCAACTTTGTTTTGCTTTTTACACATTCTACAATTTAACATCATTCCATATTATAAAAAGGCAAATGCCTAGAATGCTGAAGTCTTGTTGTAAAGTCCATAATTTTTATTTCCACACGTAAATTAACATCATTCCATAATTATTGTATTTGCCTAAAATATGAAAAGTCTCATTGTACATAATTTTCTATGTAGATAATATATTATGTGTGCAGTCAGGTAATAATATTTTGGTAGATCAACGATAGTTTTTTTTTTTACTTGGGATAGGTTTACGTTTGACTGCAGCCAACCAGAAGTCACGTTAAGCATTGCTGCAGGCTAGGATGTAACTCACCTAGAATATGGAATAGAATAGAATAAAATATTCTTTATTGCAACACACGATAATAATTTCAAAGAAAGAATAAAAAAATACTTATACTAGTGCCACAAGTGAGATAGGTACCTATTAACTCTAGGTTTGAAGATCCCTGGATTGTAGTTCGCAGGAAACACAGCTCCCGGTAAATGTACACAATCTTACACAACTTTTACAAACGAATAAGTTGAAATCAACCTCGAAATCACGAAATTACCGCCCTACAAAACTTTATTGCTACGCGGTAAATTGTATAAGAAGTACTTACATATCTGATTTTCTTAGGAAGGTTCGTGTCAGGTAAATAAATAGTTTAAAGTGTTTTTTTTTACTTCTAGCGTAGCATAAGGATATTGCACTGAAACTAATAAATTTCTGTAATTAACTGATTTCATTCATGTTTTAAAAACAAAACTTTGCTACCGCCTATAAATATGTTTAGTAACGTATGAGAGAAACTTGTAGTACCTACACTAAACACACAATTTTCGTAATAGATACTTTTGTTTGCTTTACAAATAATAACACTGTCCGCTTTGTTTGTAAAAAAAATCGAATCTGATTACCCCTTTTTATAATTCACAATTTTATTAAAAAAACCTAAAAAAACACATTGTATTTATTGTCTTGTTCACTGAAAAGGCGATTAAAATAAGGATTCACTACAAAATCTGATGATAGGGTTCAGCCAGCGAGAACGTGCTGGTATCAATGCTGGCTGCTCGCGCCAACGGCATCAAGAATCTGAAGCAGCAGTACCCAGCGGAGGACGAAGGTCTGCTGCTGTCCAAGCTCATCGCATACTGCTCCAAGGAGGCGCACTCTTGTGTTGAGAAAGCTGGCATGATCTCCTTCGTCAAGCTCAGGATCCTGCAGCCGGATGAGAATGGATCGCTGCGGGGAGATACTTTGAGAGAGGTACGTGGGATATAAATAAATAATAAAAAAATAGTTTGGGTTTATATATGGATGTTTTATAGACAAGATAGGCTCACGCTTGACCACAACACTTGTCACTTGATGTTAAGCAACGTGTTGTAACCTACAACCTAGCACGTAATGCGTAATGTAAGTAATTTATGTAATGTCAAGTCACTATGCCCCGACGTTTAGGCTGTGTGGTGTTTGTACTTTGTATTCTGGGGTAGGGTATAAAATAAATATCCTCGGTAATATTTTGTCTAACCTAAATCTTGATTAATCAGTCAGTCGGCTGTACGTACCTTTTAATTTTACCAGTTGTAGCTTTACTTGTAGATAATTATTCGCGATCAATAGAGTGTATAGTGAGGTTTTACATTTTATTGATCCGAAGATATGCTTGCAATAGCCATGTGAAGCTAGCTTATCATGATTGTATCGACATAAAATTTATTGCAGAGTACTTATTTAACAAAAATCTAGATACTGAGACATGTAACAACGAATTTGCTTAAGCAATTAATGGCTAAAATCGCGAGAAAGACGAAAATCAGTTGACTTTTACACGAAGTTTTAAATACCTTTCAGTCTTCTAACAACTATAGTCAAGCAGAGTAGACCCCTCCAACCATTCCTGAATTTCAATGACTATAAAATTAGCCTAAAATCTGTGATTAACTAGCGGGTAATGCATCGTTATTGTATGAATTTTAAATTGGGGTAAGATAGGGTTGGCGGGCGGAAGAGCGCGGATAATCAGGCCGTAATTGAGGCGTCAGGCGACTCGGCCTTTAATGACTGCGAGGCATCCCTGGTTTCATCCCTGGATTCCGGAAATACGTCGCGCGCCGAGCGGTAATGGAGCGCCATTGTGTGCCACTTTCTATGCCGCAAATATTGAAATTTCACGATACAGCCCTCTTATGCAGTGACCTTTTTAATTGCGCTCCAGTTCTGTGGAATTTAGGGGGAAAGAAGCCTATGAAAATAATTGGTTTAGGAATAAACTTTTGATTTTCTGATGGAACAAAATACAGACAAGAATATAGGTATGAGGGTAAGTCAATTACAACTTACTTTTTGAAATATGTTTTGAACTTAGTCTTTTTATTGTAGGCAATGGAGGAAGACCGTGCAGCGGGTCGCGTGCCGTTCTTTGTATCGACCACTCTGGGCACAACATCGTGTTGCTCCTACGACAACTTGCCTGAGATTGGGAAAGTGGTGCAGGACTTCCCCTGCGTGTGGCTGCATGTAGACGCGGCTTACGCTGGCAGCTCGTTCCTGTGCCCAGAGAACAGGCACCGCCTCGTCGGGATCGAGTATGCAGACTCTATCAATATGAACCCTAACAAACTGATGTTGACGAGTTTTGACTGCTCGCTACTATGGGTGAAGAACCGCTACCTCCTGACATCAGCTCTCGTCGTGGACCCACTATACTTGCAGCATTGCTACCACGCCATTGACTACCGCCACTGGGGCGTGGCTCTCAGCCGCAGGTTCCGCTCCCTCAAACTCTGGTTCATGCTGAGGATCTACGGCATCAGTGGCCTACAGAAATACATTCGGAAACACACCGAGCTGGCCAAGTACTTCGAGAAGCTCGTCAGGAAGGACAATCGATTTGAAGTATGCAACGAAGTGACGGTAAAGAACTCTTTCAACAATCTTGTCTAAATCTATGCATTTTGCAGTTAATTTTATTGAAAATATATTTGTCGTAGTTGGGGCTGGTATGTTTCCGGCTGGTGGGGCAGGGCTTGGACCCTGAAGCGGTGGAAGAGTTGAACAAGACGCTGCTGACTCAGATCAACGCGTCCGGGAAACTGCACATGGTGCCCGCCATGGTGCGAGACTTCTTCGTCATCAGGTTCTGCGTGATCCACCAGTATGCTTCGCGGGAAGATATTGGTAAGAAAGTAACGAACTGGTTTTAACCAGCTTTAAAAAAAAGAAGATATTGGTAAGAAAGTAACAAACTGGTTTTAGCCGGTTTTAAAAAAAAGGGTCGTTTCAATTCTTTAAAAAGGGAGTCATTTCAATTTCATAATCGTTGTAGTATTTTTATACGATTACTCCGTCTAACAACGAATCAGTTATAACAAATTTGGTTCAATAATATAACAACATTAATCAATATTTCAAAAAAAGTTATAAAAATAGTAGTACCTAACCACTACTATTGCGGGAACGATTAAGGGGGGGTTATTTAGTTAAATTGACATTTAGTTTTATTTGACATATAAATATCTAATTTATATAATAGACAATTATAATATTTAAGTAGTGAATACTTATATTAAATGTAATATTATTTGTTTTCAGAAACGGCTTGGGAGATTATAACTGAGTTCGCCACCGAACTCTTGGAAGGACCAGACAAGGAGAGGGTAAGTTATAACTCAGCCTAATGCTGGTTGAGTGGGAGCAACCATTACTTATTTTACATTAAAAGTCGATAAAGACTAACCAATTACATTGTTTATCCAACACATTGTTGTGTCAGATCGGGTACTTGGAATAGATCGCTTATAGCATAAGGTCACCGATCAAGAGCCTAATTTTAAGTTTAAGTTTCAATTCTGTCTGTTGTGTTTGTATTGTTTTCTTCGTAAGCCATGTCAGAGGCCCTTCGGGCGGCTTGATAACCTCTTGTTGGCTCTCTCATTCGATAAAAAGTTTGTGTTCTTGTGGTGTTTTCTCTCTAGTAAGTCTCTACCTATATCTATTGTTTAGGATTTGAACGAGGAGCGCGCGCGCCGGCACCGCGCCGCGCTGGCGCACAAGCGGTCGTTCTTCGTGCGCATGGTCAGCGACCCCAAGATCTACAACCCCGCCATCAACAAGACCCCGCCGCCGCTGGCCATGTCTCCCATCTCGCCTCCACCCGGCGCCGCCAAGCCTACAACTCCAGACTCTCCCGCACAGGACGTGGCATTGCAGCCTGCTACACCGTAAGTATATAAGAGTAAACTTGGTGACAGCCGAATCGGACTGGTTATAACTGGAAAACTAAATGATACAGAGTATCAGAATCCGATAACATCACACCAAGCTCATAATCATGTAATAAATGGCAATGCCACGAAGAGACCATAGCTTGCGATGTCAAAAAGTTAATAGATTCAAGAAAATTTAGAGTCAGGTAACTAACTCTTCAAGCTCTAAGACCACAATTACTCGTATCTACACTCAGGCAAAATGCGCGGCTTACATTTTTACTGTTACTATATTGACTAGAAATACAAAGTTAAAATTAGTAAGCTTTTCATTATGCCATGAAGATCTTGCCACCAAAGGAAACAATGAAATCTATATAAAATTATGACGCGTTATCGATATTATACTTCTCTCGGAGCAGGCTGTCAGGCTTCCCGGCACTCACCCATAAATATTTATGTTGCACACATTTACTTGTATTTTATAAATGTTTATTTTTCGTGTTCTTTCAGGAAACAATCGTCCTGGATAAGCTGGCCGCTGGGATTCTTCTTCCAGAGCGTCGACCACGACGCCAACGACTTACCACTCAGGTATTCACGTACATTTTAAATCTGAATGTATACATCACTCATAGTATACAAAAGTGTATTTTTATTTATCTATATTCCCCACTCCTGGGCAAATGTTTCCCCTAACTCCCTCCATGCGTCCCGGTCGAAGGCTTCCTTACGCCACGCACACCGAAACCGGTCGAGAATCGAGATCCAAAAGATAAGATAACGATACAAAATATACCGATTACACAATTCCTTCTTCTAGATTGTACACGACGGACGGGCCTAAATATCGTCACAATATTCTAATATATTATCAATAAATAAGGCCTATTTCAATGTAATTGAAAACACTATTTTAATAATGTGAAGTTTATGCCATATATGTATGTGGCGTTTGAACAATGATAATGGGAAAAACTATTATGATAAATGACTTACTGTACCTACTATATTTTTTAATAAGTTTTGTATACTTACTTGTTTTTAAAAGTTTTCGTTAAGGTACTGTTTTCAGTTAGTTCAGAAAACGTTAGTCTTAAGATATGCATTTCAAACGAAATTTTTATACTAATCAATCAATCAATTTAATGTTTAATTTGCACACCAGTAACGGTTGAGATATATGATACTAATATTTGTTTTTCTATCACCTACCATCATGTAACACAACTACATCTTGCAAATAAATGAATCTTTATCCTTAAATGCACATACTGATATCTTTAAATGTCGTATAAAAAATCCGCATGTCCATATTATATGTACCTATGTGTCCTCTCCTCAGGTTCCGTCACCTGGACACGATGGTCCGCCTGAAGAACCCCAGCCAGGGCGGGCGCCGCGGCTCGTCCCCTTGCGCGTCCCCGGAGCGCCGCGCGCCTTCGCCCTCCAACTAGCGACTTCGCCCCCACAGCCCGCGTGTACTCTGAACATATTACTTGTGCATAAACTGTGTATTATTATTTATTGTCCACGCCAAGCACAACTAGCGGTAACAAATTTAGAACGTTTCGTAGTCAAGTGACATACAGTGATAGTAATTACTGATCGCTTGTCATCAGGCAGATGATAAGCGATAGATTGACCACAAGCTTCCCGTAGGTACTTAGTAACTATTTCTACTAAGGCCTAAGTCTCTTAAATACAAACAAGCGTGAAAACTTATCAACACACACAACAAAAGATGCATTACACTTCTACAAGTGTCCCGCATCACACACATAACTTTAAACAAATCCGCGCTGATAAAATCTGAACCAAAAACTTTTGACCCAGACCGTTTCAAACTTTAAAGGCTAATAAGTGGCATAAATGCTGCCATCAGCCTCTTACAGAGTTTCACGGACTTTTATATGATATCATGTTGATGAGCTGTGGTCAGAAGCCAATCTTATGTGACGTTCTTTACAACGTACCTGCCTACATGTTTTATTCCATCATCTATCGAGTTTTTTTTTTTTACACAAAGACCTTTAACTACCTTTAGTTGTGCTACGCTGGTCGTAAAATTTGACTTACTTATGTAATTACATATTTTCTTTTGAAAATATTAAGAAGTAAAAATGTTATATGTTTTAACCGACTTCAAATAAAGGTTCTCAATTCCGTTGTATGAGTCGCGTGTTATGAGTAGACTTCTGAAATGACGTCTATTTATAACTATACCCAACTACTTTGTATATCGCTGCAAGCTTCATTGGAAAATATTACACTAAAGAGTTATGACTACCAACCAGTAATTTAACGTGTAGCGCTTAATTTCATACAATTTAACTTTAATGAGACTAAAAACCTAACAATGATTAATTGATAACGTATACCTCAAATAGTGATATCCATTCAAAGATCTCGCCCGAAGACAATCAACTACATAGGTCGTGGTTTTGAGTTTCCCAAAAAACGTTTCGAAAGAAACATTTTTCGCGAAAGCTTCAATATAATAACTTATAGGATTGGATTTCTTCTTCTTTCTTAGCCATTAGTTGTCCATTTCTGAACATAGGCCTCTCCTAATTATTTACATGCGAGACTCGCGATCTGCTGGTCTAGCCATTCAGATCGGATTTCTAATGACGAGATATTAACTTGATATCTAGATTTTGCGGTAGGTATAAATAATTATCCAATCTTTCTTAGTTTTTTATTCTTACTAAATATACGGCAGTTTCTATGTAAATGCGATCAGACTACAATACTATACCTTCACTGCATCATAGAGTACTCGGCATGCGGACAGCGGCTGTTATAATATGTCTACTAAATAAAAAAAACTGTGTCAATGGATAAATCGATACACCCGCAGCAATGCGTCATTTATGTTATAACATTACTGATTTTATGTGAATTTGAACTATTGTTAACAAACTATAAGAATAAAATGCTATGCCAAAATGTTACCTGTATCTACATGAATAAAGAATAGCAAATAATAATGTTGTCTATTATTCAATTTGAATAAAATTTGAGTTAAGTAGAAGTAAAATTTAATACCGAAATATTAACGTTAATCCAGGAAATTAGGTAAATGTATTAAATTCTGATCTCTCTTGCCAATTCGCCATACTTAGTATCATTATAATTAATCTTAATCAGTTTTATGATCATGGACTTGGATAGATCATGCACATCATAAGTTTATGATCAGGTTTGTATGTAAAATTCAACTCAATTCTACCATTTTATCTCAGCCGAGGCCTTATTTATGTGACTTCATGAAAACACTCAAAAATATAATAGAAAGTAAATACCAACCATGTTGGTCACCCAGTTAAGGATTGATTTAATAACCCATTGTTGAACTTTTGAAATTCCTTGGAAATGCCTCAATCATCCAAGCTACAAGCATAAGCTAGGTTTTTCAAACAACTATTTAGATAGACTAAAACACAAATACACTTCATATGAATCATATATTCACAGACCATAATAATCAGTTACAGGCCATACTTACAGTACAGTCAGAGGACAGTATGAGTGATAAGATTATGGTCCCAGCCAACTGAATGGAGTAAATTGTTTTCTTTATGGTCCCAAGCCATGTCTCGAACGAACCCGCTGTGCAAATGTCTATCATGATAAACCACTTTACACTGATCTCCGATTACTTCACACACAGACACTATTGAATTATCACAGGCCACTGCAAACTGGTCGCGCCTGAAAGGAAATAATAGGATTGTTATTTATATGAAGGACAACTAAATAGGTTTAGTTAAAGAATCAATATTGGACATAACATTGTATTGTTGAAATAAATATAATTATTGTGACTTGAGAGATAAACTAGAGTGGATAAGTATAATTGTAAATTGTAAGTTGAATGTAAATTCTTACATATACAAATAATGCAAGTCAACATTTACATTCCGTGTGATTGCACACTTAAAAGTCTATCAAAAAATTAAATATAATAATTAGAAACAGTATACATTGACATATTATATGTTCATACAAAGAGTACATATTTATAAACAAGTTAAGATTTTTTCATTAGATACAAATGATTTATTTGGTTATTTTTATCACAGAATACAGAACAATTATATGTATAGTAGTATGTTTTTATTTTATTTAAAAATACATTAATAATCCATACTCACCCAGCACTAAGTTGCTTATATTTATGACATAATACAGAACAATTATATGTAATAGTAGTATGTTTTTTATTTAGAAATAAATGATCCATACTCACTTAGCACTATACACCAGTTTATGTACAGAAGTGGGGAACTGAGTGAGCGTCATGACTGAGTCCAGGTGCCTGACATCCAGCAGTCTCAGGACTCCTGCTTCATCCCCACACAACAATTTGTTCTCATCGAGCCACTCTATGCAGCGAACTCCGCAGTCATTCTTGAACAGATCTGTAACGATAAAACTTGATGTAGTTCATGGTATCTATCTATAGGTACATGTATACATATAATAAAACAGTAACCAGTCGGTGTTTGTACATTGAAGATAATGGAAAAAAATTGTTGAGGGATCTTTATTGATGCAATAGAACACAAAAATCATGTTTCAAAAATAAATTTCTGTTTGTCTGTCGGTATGTTTGTTCGTTATAGACTCGAAAACGGCTGAACCGATTTGTCTACGGTTTTCACTAACATGTTGGTGCACTTTCAACTAAACAATTAGTGTTTGTTTCAATTCAATTGGTTCGTAAATAAAAAAGTTATGTTCATTTTAAACCTTTTTATCTCAAAAAATGCGAGGGAAGCCGCGGGCGTCCACAAGTATAATAATAAATCTAAAGAGGGTTGAAAGTCTAAACATAGAAGATATTTTAAAAAATTGTTAGGAGATATTTCGAAATGATAGTACCTATAGAACACGTTCCAACAATTTCTAGAAATTTTGACTGTTTATCTGTGTGTTTGTTTGTCTGTTTATTTAAACGCTCATCACGCAAAAACGGCAAAACAGATCTTCATGATTTTTGGTATGTAGAATCAACAAATTTAAGGCCCTTCAGAATTCTTATTGTTAAACTAGCAACTAAATGGTAAATTCCACTGAACTTTGTCTCACCTAAAGCAGGCTTATCAATATTCTTGTCCCACAGTGACAAGTGCTCATCGTAAGAGCAAGTTGCAAAGCTGTCTGCCGACTGCGGCCGCACGGCTACTCCCACCGCTGGCATGGTGTGCGCCTCATAGTTCCTCAAACATATCAGCTCATTGATGTCCCACACCTATAATACAATACAAATACAATACAAAATAATTAGTTTTCAGCAAACTTATATACTGTGCAGCAAACATTAATATAATATAAGAATGATTATCTTCATTTTATTAAATGACAGTGGCCAACTCTGGTGTCGAGAGTTTATCAAATCACCCTAAAAGCCTCCGACATGGCTTAAAGACTGCCGTACTAAATAGATAATATAATTTGTCGGTCTTCAAGTCGAGAGTAAACCGGTTTCTTCTAGGCAAGCGCGCAAGATCGTAGATTATAACGTTGCTTAACATCAGGCAAGTTGTAGTCAAGCGTGAGCCTACTTCATATATAAAAAAAAAAGACAGTCGGGATCTACAATTAAACCTGTCATTTGACCCTCAGGAGCGCCCAAAATGAATGCCACTTTTTGGTCCATCCAAGGACTGACCACATTGACCTTTGCTTAACATTGGTAATCACATGTGATTGCCTCCGCTAGCTGAGCTACGAGATTTCAGAATTATTAAAAAACATCATTATAGTTTTATATAATAAATTTCATAGTTCCCTAAACTAATTACTTCATGGAAAGATAAAAAGTTATGAGTAAACAATCTAAATTAATATGTTGATGATATTTTATATGTAATATATTTTTATAGCACAAGTTTCTGCACAAATAAATAAGCATAGATTCAATACACAATCTTTTAAAGATTGTGTACATATGTATAAGCAAATATTAGTGAAGGACAGCAAATTATATTATAAGTATTCATAGTACATGTTTACTGATACTGAGGGTGTCTCTATTATTATAACATGTATGTGTATAATCTGCACCCACAAAACTACTAAAGTGTTACTATCAATTGTTTTTTTTTATCATAAATATCCAGAGTTGGATAGGTGTTACCTTTTACCGGGACAGAATGAAATGGAAGAGAGGAAGATGCTGTGTCCACCCCACATTGTGGGGTAAGTTAATGGGAAAGAAGGGCAGGTTTTACCTTAGCATTGCCATCAGCTCCAACAGTGACATACTCTTTCCCGGAGTCAAGGCAGTCCACAGCTAAGACACCATTGTCATGTTCAGCTACAGATATGTCTTGCTTCCATAGCTTCCAAGATTGCTGCTCATCTGTAGTGCCCCAGATACTGATGGCACCATTGTCTTCACAGATAAGAACCTGAAATATCAAAAACAGTATAGGGCTAGAAGGTGCTCGCAGCTTCACTTGCATTAAGAAGTAAAACTTGCATCCCCTGTTTCACCTCTTTATGTGTGTTGATAGATCGCTATGTCAGTCAAGTCAGTTACCTTTGAGTTTTATATATTTACTTTACATTAAACTGACAAAAATAACTTAGAACTAATGATAAGGTGCATGTTGAATAATATCTTATGAAAGATGCACTATTTCCCATGCTGCAAATTGATAAACAAATAACAATTGTAAACAGCATAGGCATTTATTAATATGATAGTATAACAACCTGTATCTAGGTGTATAATTTTTTTTAATAAATGAACATTAAACAAAGTATTGGTAAGGTATGAATTTATTCACATAACTGTTCTTCGGTCTTTATGTACGAGTTTATATTAAGTACATATTACATACAGGTATATCTTCTATGCAAGTACCTTATTGTATTTGTCAACAAAACATCCATCAGCAGTTCCATTTCTCAGTGATATGCATCTGCCATAAGTTGAATTGGATGTCTTTGCTTCTTCAAGGTCTTTGTATATGCTTGCTCCTCCATCCCAATAGCGACCAGTCAACTCTGAGCTTCCTACTAGAATAGAGCCATCTGGAAAGAGGAAAAAAAATAAAGTTATATTTTAACAAAATTTAGGGCCTACCTACATGAGTGCAGACAACCACTGATTTTGATATAGGAGTACACTAAATAGTAAATACTAATAAACTTAACCATGAACTAGATAAAAATAATGTTTAGCTGAATAAATTAATACTAATTACCAATGACAATGATATTTATTTACTATTTTTTCTCTAATAAATATGCCTACTGCGAAAATCATTTTGTAAAACAATGTTTTGCTCACCTGAGTGGATTTTGATATAGTCCAGATACGATACGTTGTAGTTTCCTGTTATATCGGTTCTGTAAAATTCAGCATTCAAATGAGGGGCCACAATATCGTTAAAGTTATCCATGTTTTATACTTGTAAAATAACTACCAATACAACGCGCCGGTTGCGGGTTGACCCCATGAAATCCATCACATGCATGAAATAAACAGAAAAATAACCTAAAAAAACCAAGTTATAGACATTGACAGCAAATTGTAGTAATGTTAATGTCACTGCCAAAACTGTCAAAAACCAAATCAGGTGTTTTTGTTTTGCATTTGCTTGTGACACGAAGATTTATATAAATCTAGATTTCGAAAATATATTCAAGCGGACCAGCTAAACTGAACGAAATTCGAAGACATTATTTGCAACCAAGGTTTGTAATATTGCGATAAGAAGTTTTCTGCTATATGCTGTAATGGTTTGAGGTTATTTTTAGTACCTATTCATGTTTATTTTATCCCAGTTTTGTTGTTAGGATTCAGTAAAAGGCATAAATGGCCAAATTAGAACTAGTCCAAACCTTGAATGGGCACAAAGGCATCGTGTGGAATGTGTCTTGGCATCCCTTGGGAACGATATTTGCATCATGCGGCGAAGACAAGACCATAAAATTATGGAGCAAAGATGGACAAGAATGGGCGATAAAGACAGTCCTCGTGGATGGACACCAACGCACGATCAGAGAAGTGGCGTGGTCACCCTGCGGCAACTACTTGGCGTCTGCCAGCTTTGACGCGACTACTGCTATTTGGGACAAGAAGAGTGGTCAGTATCTATTCATTCTCCACATGCATAATTCAATGAAGACATTTAAATCTCATGAAAATTAATCTGTCCAGGTCAATTTGAATGCAATGCCACTCTGGAAGGACATGAGAATGAAGTAAAGAGTGTGTCATGGTCACCCTCGGGGCAGTTGCTGGCTACCTGTGGCCGGGACAAGTCTGTGTGGGTGTGGGAGGTGGCCGGAGACGATGAATATGAGTGTGAAGCTGTACTCAATGCACACAACCAAGATGTTAAGAAAGTATGTAATTGTTCATTCAACCCATATTATTGCTACCAAGATAGTGAAATGGTCAAAATTAAAAAAAAACTTACTTTGTTTGTAGGTTGCTTGGCATCCTTCCCTAGAAATTCTGGCTTCTGCTTCATATGACAACTCAGTGAAACTGTACAAAGAAGACCCGGCAGACAATGACTGGACTTGCATTGCAACTCTGCAGTCACATGACTCAACAGTTTGGAGTTTGACATTTGATAAGACGGGAGAGAGACTGGCCACTTGCAGCGATGACAAGACTGTCAAGATATGGAAGGAATACAAACCTAACAATCAGGAAGGTGTGATTGTTACAGACAGGGAGTCTGTTTGGAAATGTGTTTGTACTTTATCTGGGTACCACACACGCTGCATCTATGACATTACTTGGTGCCACAAGACTGGTCTCCTTGCTACTGCTTGTGGTGATGACATTATTAGAATATTCACAGAGACAGAAGACTCAGATCCAAATGCTCCAACATTTGAACTCATCTGTACCCAGCTAAACTCTCATGCGCAGGATGTAAACTGTGTTGCATGGAATCCCAGCGGAAACCAGGAGCTCCTATCGTCCAGTGATGATGGAGAAATAAGGATATGGAAGTTTACAGAACAGTAGACTGAATAATTACTGGCTAAATAAAGAACAATAGTAGTTGTAGGAAACTATGATCAAAATTGGTTGATTTATATGTTATCATGATGCTATTTAGATTAAGTTAATGGGACATGTGGAAATCACATAAATACATACAATGTTTACTGTTATTTTGGAGTTTACTTTCCTAACTTTTTAAATTGTAGCTATATATATAGTTTACCAAGTTGATAAGGTGATTATTTTCATTAATTTATGTCCATTAACACATTTGGTTGTTTTTTAATTGGCTGTTTTCTTTTTCCAGTTGCTATCTAATGATTTTTCAATTGGGAAGAAATATCCTTAGTAGAAGTCATATAAAGCTGTTGAGAGCATATTCTTCCAAAACTACACCAAAGATGTCAACTGGTGAGAAAATAGGTGTTCCATTGAAGGAGGTTCTATCTACTCTAGAAGTGTTTGCACCTAAAGCCCTGGCTGAGAGCTGGGACAATACTGGGCTTCTGGTGGAACCTTACACTCCAAGGTATGTATGTGTACTTATGTTGGAATTTACTGGAATTTTAAAGTTATTTCAGTATGTCAAACTTACTATCATAAAATTTGCATAGTTCCTTAATGTACCTACTATGTGTATATTGTGTGTACCTACTTATGTAAGATTGCTCTGATTTGTGTAATATTATATATGTATATATACATATACCTTTCTTCAGCTTTGATGCAGTAAAGATCAAACACTTAGTTGACTGGGAAACCTTACTCTCTCTCATTGATTTCCCAACTCTTGATTCCAGGAACATAAAGAAGATTCTTCTCACCAATGACCTGACAGAAGATGTGGCTTTAGAGGCTAACTCCCATGATTGTGAGATGATTATTTCCTACCATCCACCTATATTTGCACCTTTGAAGTCTGTAGTACAGAGGTAATTGTCTTCTTTACTCATTTAGTTATTATAACTTTTTACTTGAGTGAATAAAAAGCAATGTATTTGGCCTCTGTTATTTTTTTCTACTATCATAGTATACAATACATAATATTCATATACTACATAAAAATGAGAATGTAATAAACTAACGGTTTGACAAGCTTGTGAAGGTCAAATCGAAATGATAGTGAATATAGATAAAAAGAGTGGACAAAGCATTGAAGCTATTTACTGTTTTGAATAGTTATAATATTTTCTTTTGTAAATTTTACACAAGACAAAAAGTATGAGGCAGAGTAGTATGATATATACTTTTCATTTAGCATATAAATTCCATCCCAGTACAGGTATGCTTGTTATCTTATGTGCCTGACTTTACAGTAAAAAAAAGTACTTGTGTTAAATACCTATTTTAATTAATAAATAAAATAAATAAATATTCCGGGACATTGCACACAGCGCCATCTAGCCCCACACTAAGCAAACGCTTGTGTCGTGGGTACTAGATAACGGATATAATACTTATATACTTTTCTTTTGTAAATACATACTTATTATACATACAAACGACCAGACTCAACACAAGTAATTATAAATTTTAAATTTCATAAATACTTGTGTCAAGCGGGAATCGAATTATAAGCCTATTGTTTTAGCTTGCATGAGGTTAGGATGAATGACAAATGAAAATTAATGTCATGATATTGTGACTAATCAATCAACCAGGATAACACTCTCTCGGGGGGCACATTGAGGCCCACGAAAAATTATGCACAACTCCCACAAGGCAGAAAATTAAGAATAATAAGAACAGGTCCCAGGCCCAATTACAGTAATAAAATCGCTGGTTTATATTTTTGCCGATTAGAAACCCCCTGCCTATTGGCATATATGGCTATTATCAGAAAATATGCATTGTCACATTTTTCTTCTTTCAGTTCCTGGAAAGAGCGTATCGTGTCGTTTCTCCTTGAGCACCGCATAGCTCTCTACTCGCCGCACACCAGCTGGGACAGCGTGCGTGTCGGAGTGAACGACTGGCTGGCGTCCGCCTTCCAATACGCGGAATCCACGCCCATACTGCCGAGCGCTGACCCCAACTTTGGAGCTGGCAGGTTGTGATGATAGCTTTATAAAATAATTGATGTTCTTAATTTAACTGTAAGGAGGATAATATGGAAAGAAAATGACGAGCGTCAAGTGACTTGAAATCTTCTTATATACAATATTTTGTATTATTTTAACCACTATTTTTATAAATGGCACTACAAATTGACCATTATCTTACCCAGTCATGTATACATTATGCATAGAGTTGTACTACTTTTTGCATTAGTGATAAAAATCTAACAATAAATTTAATCATCTACAAATTGTGATTTCCTCAACATAAAAGCTACATAACTATTTCTATTTAATAATCTTCAGATAAAGCCACACAATAAATACTCATCATGTAAACATAAAAATTACTTCTATTTTTCACTAGAATATACAAAAGGACATGGTTCGACCCTGGCCTAAACAGTCATTATTTGAGTTAACCACATGTTGCCTTGATAGATTAGATATGCTTGTACTTACTAACTTAATCAAGTTCGACTTATGCTCATATTTTTTTACAGGAGTAGATTTTGTGGTTTTAACTACTTAGATCTTATTTTAATGTATCACGAAACAGTAATCAGGATTAACATTGTTATTCTTGTTTTGCTGATTTTTTGTAGGCCAAGCACGATAGTTCGTTTACTTCAATGTGCCTTAGAATCAGAGTTTTAGTCAAATGTGTGCCTATATTGCATAAAAAACAAGAAAAATTACATTTACATGACATGTTGGTATGGAATCTTATGTGTGGAGCATTTAGCACCAAAAACTATACTGAATTAAATACTACAAAGTAATATATATCATTTTCCTACATATTCTGTAAAAAAAAACTATATTTACAGAATGAAAAAGTACTAAACACTAGTTACCATATATTTACCTCTCAATCCAGCCCCCTTAAACAAGAGACAAATTTCAGTAAGCGTACCTACTTACGCATATTAATAGAATAGAAAGCCCCAAGCATGGGTTTGATATCGCGGTGCGCTCCGCGGATCGAATAGTTCCGTTAATCTCTTACATTGGTAATTCTATTCCTTTTAAGTATGCGTTAGTACGATTACTAAAATTTGCGTCTTGTTTTTTTTTACAATGAATGTGTTTGCACTTGACAGTAATTCGCCTGATGGTAAGCAATCATGTCTAGGGGAGGCTAATGTACTTACATATTCTAATCCTTACAGACTCCTAAAGCTGACCTCGCCGGTTCCTCTCGCCGAGGTGATCCTTAACGTGAAGCAGCTGACAGGGCTCCCCTACGTGCGCATCGCCGTCGGGAAGGGCAAGTCTTCCACCTCGGATGTCAACTCGGTGGCGCTCTGTGCTGGCTCCGGGGCTTCGGTGCTCAAAGGAGTCGATGCTGATTTGTATCTTACTGGTAAGTTTCATTTCAATCTCTTAATTATTTGTCTGCTGTCGTCCTCTTTTGGATATAGGTCTCTCCCGAGCACACTCAGTCTGATTTTTTGCATCTCATCTTCACGTGTTCATTGCTACGAGTACTCTTATTATGTCCTTACTCGGCCTAGTGACATAGGGCGCGCTACACTAACCTTATCGAGATCATACTTAGGCATATTGAGATTTTATGAATGATGCTTTAGGCACAGAATAAATGTTGTACTGTGCTTTAGAGTAATCTGAAATTCGGCTACTATTTGTTAAACCGATAAAAAAATGTAATATTCTTTTTTTCATACTTAACTCAAGAAAGATCTAATCATTCTGGTAAACGATTAATTTTGATTTTGTCTTTTACAGGAGAGATGCTACATCATGACGTCTTAGACGCGGCTCAAAAAGGTATCAGTGTAATATTAACCAACCATTCAGACTCCGAGAGAGGATTCCTGAAAGTATTTTCACCAGAACTAGCAACAAGACTAAATAACCAAGTCGAAGTCATTATTAGCAAACTTGATAAAGATCCTCTTGTTACTGTTTAAATAAGAACAGACGCAAATAAAACGATAAAACTTAATCTGTTATGTTTTATTACATGTTAAAGTTACATAGTAGGTATGGATAGGATATTGTGAGATCACCTTTACTTAATCTATTTGATGTTTGTGCCTCACTAACGTTCACACACACTTCATTGCTTTGTCACCCGACTAGTTTACGTATTCTGACTATAACACTTGGCAAGATCTCTGCACATGCGCTTTGGACTTCCGTCGTCTATCTCCGTATATTGCGTTCCCATTCCTTTGAAGATCTTCGGTCTGCACTGAAAGGTGTTCATTTTTATAGATGTGTTGTTGGTTGTTGTTAGAATTTTGTTAGAGCATGCACGGTTACTTACGCAGGGCCGCTTTGTCTGACGTCTTATGTTTCAAGTTTTCTTTGTACTTTTCCTTCACAACTTCTTTCGATGTTTTCTTTCTTCTGGGTGAATCTGACCCAGATCTTAGTTTCTGTACGGAGGATACTGTCCCGTTCTTGTCGTCGTAGTTAATCACGTACTCGCTCTTCCTTGACTTGCTGCCGTGTCTCGGTCTTACATCTCTGCTTGTGGTGCTTTTGTCTATAGTGGAGTTTTCCACTTTCGGTATGATCTTGACTGCTTCAGTTCTTGTATTTGATTTCTCTCTAGTAGTTTGTGGCTTTCGAAGACAGGTATCGCTATTTTTAGTTTCTGTGTCATCAACTGTTTTTCTCTCGTTGTTTGTCTGTCTGTTTCTGGTAGAACTTGAAGTATCTCGGATTGTGAAATCTTTTGCGACATCCTTTCCAGAATGTCTTTCAGAAGCTCTGCTCTTATGTTCTTGTTTGGGTTTGCCGCTGGAATACTTGCTTTCGGTAGAATCAATCAATTTCTTTGAATCGTACGATTCTTTGTTTGACTTGTACGAATCTTGATTCGAGTTCTGTGTTTTCTCGATTTTGCTCGATTGTATGTCACTTCTTCTTTTGTTTTTATTTTCCAGTGCATCTTTTCCTTCATTACTCTTTGTTGTTTTCCTAGTTGTCTTTTCAGTGCTACGACCGAGAGTCGAAGGTGGAGTTTCCAGTTTACGGCTTCTTTGAACAAGGGTTTCCCTTTTACTGGGCTTTTCTTGCTGTGCAGTTTTACGCGAATAAGAATCAATTTTTGATACGTGTTTGCGAACATTGCTCGTGCCTAATTTATCGAAGTTTGCATAGATGGCGGCCACATCGTCAGAGGATGTCTCTTGTGTCATTTTCACTCGCTGTGGGGATGTTGTATACTGGGCTACATTTTCCTTTATGGTTTTATCTCGTAAGCACCTGTGGACGGAATAGTGTTGTTCTTTACAAGTGCTCCGTTTTGTAACCTCGTCCATCATGCAAATTATCATAATTTAAGCGAGATGAAAGTTAGTGATTGTTGAAATTTTATGTACAAATAGGTACATATCCAATCCGATTCATGCAGTATTCATAGATGTTAAATTGGTTATGGCTGTATTTTTCTGTAACTATATTTGTTTACTTAGTTTACATGCGTTAGATTGTGATTAACAAGATTAGCAGAATAATTTGTAAGTTGCAAATGCATACCTTGTCGGTTGAGCAAACAGTCGATGAGGTTTTTCACTGGAATTGTACTTATTACTGCGTCGGGGTTCCGAGATGCTTCGACTCGTTATAACATTGTGTTCATCTTGTTTCCTGGACTTGGATCGACGTGTGCTGACAACCTCTTCATTTCTCACGTCTCTGACGTGTTCGATGATAGGCTTTAAGACATTAATTTCGTCGATCTGGTTTGGTTTATCGTCATATTTGGTACGGATTCTCGGTGTAGGAACTGGGGCGTAATCTGAGTTGAACGGAATATTCATGTACTCTGGAGCATCCTCGGATTCACTGTTGCAAGCGCTGCTCGACACTCGGCGTATCAATTTGACAGACTGAAACTCGTCTAAATCCGAGTCTTCTATAGACAGCTGCCTGTTCATGGAGGGCTTTGCAACTCTTGGCTGACTGTCAATACCGAAGTAAGTGAGATCACTTTCTCGGAGTTCTCTAGTCTTCAGTCTGGCACCTGGTGTTGGAGACCTTTTTATAGGTTGTGCGTTCTTTATAGAGTTAAGAGAGTTTCTTTCCTCTTGGATTTTTACAACTCTTTCACTTTTTACTGTTTTGAAGCCGTAAGTATCAGCCGTGGGTAGAGAGCTATTTGGAGAACCTGAAACAAGTTAAAATAAATGAATCAAAACATAATTCAAATGACCATACGTTTTTGGAGCTGCGGTCAACAACTTATCCATTTGACATGTTGATAAGCTTGTTTACCTTGGGTTGCGGTCCTGAAAGCATCTGTTTTTGCCGATACTGTATCTCTACGTATAACCTTAGCCGCAAATTCATTATCAGATTGCAATTGTCGATTTATCAACGATACTGCAGTTAAGACATTAGAAGCATTATTTTCATTGCCGTCTTTCAAAATATCGTCAGACCCAAATGTCATGTTCTCTCCCAAGAGATATGGTTTGGGCTTCGGTATTTTATTTTTCAGAATACTTTTTGTAGCTGCTGTATTCTCATCGCTTTCCTGTACCTCGCTAAAATGATGCTTGAAAGAGTCGTTCTTATGATTCACATCAGGAAAATCATTGACCTTCTCTCCGAATAATGTTATAGGCCTTTCGATCATTGCGGGTTTTTCTACCATCTCATGCATTGGAACAAAAGCACTTCTTCTTTTTCGGAAATCGTTTGTAGGCGGGGGCTTTTCATCTGTCGCTATGATGTTAACTTTTCCTGTATCTACCGCGAAATGTAGCTCCGTCTTACAGAACTCAACTTTTTTTATTTTGCGTTGACCATCATCGCTAATATCGTTTTTCTGGTAATGGTATCCATCTTCCGTTTCTACTTTTACTGGTAGAGCTATAGAAACTTTCCCTTTGGATTGCAACGTGATATTATTTTCCGCTGGTTCTTCCTTGACAACATGGTGTTCTCGGTAGGATTTGAATTTAGGTCCTTTGTAGTAATTATTATTCTGTCTGTTCTTTGAAAGCCAACTTTGGAATGAATCATCTTGTTTATTTATATCGCGCTCTTTGGAGCCATAGTACCGTAAATGCGCGTTGTCATCGGCGTGGTCGTTAACGATTTCAGTAGATTTGCAAATACCGCTATCTGTAGATGATTCCATCGCAAGTGTGTCGTTGCTGTGGATAATACTGTCTGATAATGGAGATGTGTCTTCGAAGCTGTAACTCTTCCGTCTGCTGTTCCAGTCATTGCTGCCATTGAGAAGTGATTTGTATTTGAGAGTACTGAGAGAAACTGGAGCGTCTAGTAATGGGGAAACTCTGCTGTTCCTTCCGCAGTGTGTGATGTCGCTGTTTTCTGAGTCGCAAGAGAATTTCCTTAGAATATTTTTGTGACCGTTTCTTGGATCTAAGTCTATGATGCTGGCGTTATCTGTTGATGAGGACTCTTCGCTGGGCATCCTCAAACTTCCGCTTGTTGAGCTTTTCCACTTAGACGGTTCTGATATTTCAAAGTCGTCTGGTTCTGTTACTTTGTAATTTTCTGTGTCGGGGTCGATGTGGTCTGGCACAGCGTCGTAGGGAATCGAAGCTATTTCTAATGGCTTTGTCGGTGATGGTGGCTGCTCCAAAAAGTTGAAACCTGATGAAAATACCTGAAATAAGGGAAACACATTGATTAAAAATTTAATTTCAAATAGTGCTTTATTAATCTAGGTATTTCTCAGAATAACATTGCATGCCAGTTCTGCTTATACATTTTTGTTATATTTGATTATATTATTTATACTTTTTTATGTTTTAATATACATATACTTTTTCTCAACGAAAGTATAGTTAGTAACAATAACGTACCCTCCTAGAAGAGTGCATCATATAGGAGGAGGCGGGCAGGCCGGGGCCCGCTGAGGAGTGGTACGCGGCCCGCATCACTCGCACCTTGGCGCCCGGGCCGCTCGCGTGGAGCACCTCCATGGCTCGCGCCACGCGGCGCGTCACGCCACCTTCCACCACCTGGGAACAAAAAACACTTATTAAACACTAGTGGGTGCTCGCGGCTTTGCACGAAGTAAAACTTGCATCCCCTATTTCACCCCTTTAAAAGTGGCATTTCCAAAAATCCTATCTTGTACATGTACCTGTACATGTACATGTCATATACCTTCATTCCAAATTTGAGCCCAATCCGCCCAGTGGTTTGGGCTGTGCGTTGTTAGATCACTATATCAGTCAGTCAGTCAGTCACCTTTGAGTTTTATTTAGAAGAACGGTCTTATTCACAACGAAAATTATCACGAGCCCAGAAATTAGACTATAGACACTTATTTACCTACATACAGCCTTACTAACGGTTATGACAGGTTTTCTTGTAATGTACGAGGTATAGGTAAGTCCCTACTCATAGTTAAGTATGTATTTACAAAAAAAGTAAATAAATTTATATACATATATCCGTTATCTAGTACCTAAAACACAAGCGTTTGCTTAGCTTGGGCATAGATGGGGCGGCTTATTTGTTTATAGTCATATCAGAGAAAAAGTTATAATCATAAAGATCACGCCATACCTTTTACAAACTCGTAAAATAGGTGCATTATTTGTTCAATACTCGACCGCTATTGTTCGCTCCTTACAACATATTACGTTAGACGCCGCCCCCGACCACTGATGTGATTAATGATGACAACAACTGAAAGAGCCGTGACACCTCACGTAACTCCGGCCGGTCCCCAAGGCCGACCAAACTGAGCTAGAAAGTCTAAACACAATGGACTTGAAGTCTATGTGAAACTGGTTGAAAACTGCGACGTTTTCGGTAATATTTTATTGTTAAATGTGGTATATTGGTGGTGAACTACGGACTATTATTCTCTCTTTCTATCTGTTTTCTTGTTCACAATTACTGGAGTCGCTCCCAATCTCCATGGTACGGTAGACAATGGATTAAACAGATGAAATTTATTCACATAAATACAGAAACTTTTACAACATGCCTGAATAGAACATGATAAATACTTAGTCTTAAATTTGCAAATTATTAGATAGGCATATTTGCATTTCTTGGAAAAAAAATATCTCGTAGGCAGTTCTGGAAACACCAACTCGTAGTGCGTAATCAATTAATCCATACAATCAATCTATGTTTCGGCTCTAAAAATAAGAAATAAATTTACTAAGTAGGTATATAGGTCATTCACTTTCATATTTACATATGAAGGTATATCTATGACAAAGAGAAAAGCTGACGCAAGTTCTGACATTTAAAGGAAATAATAAGAAATTATGATAAAACACGATCACTTCCGATTATAAATCCGTTAGTCATGTATCTTCATACAAAGGTATTCTCATGAATCTCAAGCTGCCGCGTATTTTAGTGTTCCCAAGCCAAGGAAATGATTGCCCTCAGCTCTAGGTACAGGCGAACCGTAAAGTAACGTGAATCACTAACACCGTTACATTTCACAATACTGTGTCTACACTATTCATTAAGTTTTTTCACGATCATAACATTGCTTGTTAAAAATTTCGGCTACGCATACAAATAACTGTTTTGGTTTGAAATCATTATCAATTTAATGTAGCGTGTCCTTTATTGTCTGCTTTTCTTTTTGACTATTTGTAACTGTGTAACCCACTAACTGAACTATTGTGGGGCTAAATCTTTTAAAGTAAACAGTTGTTTCTGTCCCGACAAATAAACAAAATGACCATGAAACCTAGTTTTTAAAACAAAGCTAGGACTAAGAATGGATCGTCTGCGGTGGGTTAAACAGCTATTATACCGCTTATTATAATAAATCGTAAACGTTCTAAAAGAATTATTAACAACAGTAGTTAACCCACTTCGCTGGGTATTTTAGTAAACAAATAGCATGTAATCATGGCAAACTGTTAATTTCGACTTAACTTTCGGAGAGTAAATAAAGTATGAATATGAAATATTCATGACTGCGCTCATAACGACCTCAAATGTTTGCTTGTTAAATTATAACTGTCCGTGATCCGTGGCCAGCAATATTATACAGCCAACTACTTTATGTACATTATATATGTACATACTTACATACATAATTTATTCATTCATGTTTTTTTGTGGTACCAATGTCATGTTTTCTCTTTGAAAGTTTTTAAAACCCACGCTGAAGAATATTATTAGATGAGCTTTAAACCTAAGTGCATAACTTCATACCTAACATACAGCACTGTACGAGAGACATCAGGGTCAGCTATGCAACGGTACATACAATAACCAGTACCTACAAGTGATACATAAGATAACACGGACACATTGCAACTAAAGCTCAGAGGTTAATGTTAATGTTAAAACACATTTCATTTTACACACACCAGCCTTAAAAATGTTAGTCTAACGAGAAAAACCGCAATATTCCGAGATACAGAAAAAAGAGCTTTATTACGTCAGAAAAGCTCTTATGATTTAGCGGTTCTCGGTAAGACTGCCTATTTACATACAAAGTAATGGAAGTAAATATAAGATCTAAAGTTCATGCAAAATAACTGCGCGACTGATGGAAGCGCTTTTGTAATATATGGGCCTTAAAAATGATAACAGTTTTTTGGTTCCAATTTTATCCGCGCGTAGAGTTATTCTGGTTCTAGCAAAGTGCTTTCGGTATGAAGTAGTTAAAATGCATGTAATGTCCACGTAGCGAGAATTCGCGGCAACTTGACATAACTATGTAATGCTACAGTGTTGCAACTTTCGTCGCTTGTATTTTAATGCAGTTAGTAGGTACAAGCCTAGATGCTTGCTTAGAATGCACTTGATAAGAGCATAATTATTAAATAGATACATACAAAATGGATAATTTAAATAGACAACTACGGGTGTCGCATCAGATGATTTAGTAGTCAAATAATAATAATAATAATAATAATTTTTTTAATAATAAAAATAATTTACAAATAGTGTTACTAAAGTCTTCGTAGGTGCAGACATTTGAAAAGATAATATAAATTGCAAATGTAAACACGAAGAACGTTGTTGCTATTTTTACTTATTTTGCTAAGGCATTGAACCGAATTCCTGCCTAATTAATTAGCAATTTAGTGGCACAAAATCATCGAGATACTCGCCGCATTCTCGGCCCGCTCACACACCGCTCAACAATGCGCCGGCGCACTTCAAGAGTTATAGCTACTTACTTAATTTAACATTGGCAACGATAATTGTGAGTGACCTTCCGAGTAGGCTTAATGTTCCGACGCATTAATATGTTTATTTGTTCGCGTGACGTGATCGAAGCGGGGGCGAAATGAAATGGCGGCGCAGACGCCGATTGCGATCTTTTCAATGAACTCTTGCATTCTCGTGTGGGCGTAATAGATGCTACATCGGCAAAATAACTCATCGTACTAGAATCAATTTGTAACACCGATATGTTTTGTAACATAACGGCACTCTCTCCATAGAATGCTAAGCCGATATTCTCACCGCGGATGTCACATCGCATTTCACCTTTGTTACGAGACGAGGTAATTTTATTACGCTGTTTTACTGAGCTTAGATATCATTCAATTCAAATCCAAGTACGTTTAGATTTGAATATGGCAAAGTAGGAACTATGCTACGAATGACGTAAGCTAACAACCGAATCGGTTCACGACATACCTATAACTCGCCGATCATGCCCAATTATATGTTTCCATTTATAGAAAATAATAGTGTTTGAACAGCTTATATACTCGTACCTACAAAAAAGCTGCGCGTGATCACTCTTTGTTGTGTTTGGGAGCCGGTAGCCTTTTACCAGCGATATTGGATCAAGGCGAGTGAATTCAGAGGAGAACGTGACGTCATCGTTCTAAAATCAAAAGTAAGGTCGCTGTCACAGCCCACAGCAAACAACAGTCTGTCTTTATCGCAAAACAATAGGTCTGGTGAAGCAACCGCCAATTTGAAATCGCACTGTTAAGCTGTATAGAGATTGGAGAACATAATTCAAGTAGAGGTACTTTATTATTGTGTAACTAGTAGCTCCCTGTGCCATCAGTACAAACTTTCGCCATTTAATATAGTAATACCTAGTGTAATAGTCAAAACAAGCTGTAAACAGTAGCTTGATTCATAACATTGACCAAATCTGTTTAAAAAGAAATCGTCTTATATTTTCCTGCACTAATTGAAACGAGGAAATGACGAATTCACAAGGAAACCCAAGAAACTTCCCCCGTTAATGAAATGAATAACAGGGCTAATAAAAAGAAACCAGCTACGTAAATACTTATCTACCTAAAGCGGGCTCATTGTATGCTGCACGATAAAGAAATAAGTGTCACTGACATCATTTGCGGAAAAATATAATACGTGTATTACCAGGAAATTTAATATTAAAGCTTTCAGAGAGAGTTGCTTTAACGAGCTTAAGTCACCGGAAATTTGTTAGAAAGTTATCAGTCACCGCTTTACCAAATATTGTTTATTGGTTGACTTTCTCGTACGTTTGTTTTGGCCAAAAGTATAAAGGTAAAGTTTCCGATTTTTCTGTATTTTGTGGCTTTATCTTTATGAGAACAGATTGGCCTAGATAATTTAGTACTTGTCGATACTAGATAAGTAATGTAGTTTGTTCAAAGTATTTGTACACGTTCGAAGTTTGTAATCCAAAGTATTCTGAGAGTCAAAGCTTTAAATATTCGACCAAAATACTACAACTTTATTCATATTTTTAGGATGTTACAAACGTTTTTATATCGGCAAACGTAGATAGAGCGCAGCTGCCAAATAATAAACGTTAATAACCTTACCTGTTTTAAATCGGTTTATGAAAAAATTTAAGTTCTAAAATCAAAAATTGACGCCTAGCAACATTAACGACAAACATAGATGAATATTAATTAGTAGATACGTAGGTAGGTTGTTGATTCATGGCCCATATAACGGGCCGATACCATTTGCGCCAACATTCGACATCTTTAAATCATTTTGATTGTAAAACTGTTCCTTATAAAATTAGGAGCGATCTCGTTTTGATTTTAATTTTGATTCATAAACTATAAATCTGTCGTTCAACTGACGGAAGTGGAGGAAACATTTAAAAGATTTTCCATTCGCGAAATATGGCGAGCAAAGTTTTTCAAGTGTTCGTATAGGTATACCTATCTACATAATGATGATTAGATATCTCTAGCTTTGTTTTCCCGCCTTGCTCTATAATCGGACTTTTCGAGGTTAGCAATCAGTAAACCTGATTAAAACTGTCGATATATATTTATTTATTCCGTGTTTATTAGGCCAATAACATATAGACACAGTTGTCATTCAATACCATAAGTGGCAAGTATCAAACAATGTTTTCACAGCTAAAACAATTAGGATTCAAGAGCAGTCTGGTTGGACACGTGTTGTTGTTACTTACTGTATCGATTAACATTGTTAGTACAAGTCGAGACGTGTGAATTTATATTGAGCGGCGCGAAGGCGGAAGGTAGTACATGGAGCCAAGGAGTAGGTATACAGGCCTACTTTACAAAAAGTATAAAGGTAAGTCATTACTAATAAAATAAACTACGATCTTTAGGAGATCTTTGAGACAATTCACTTCGCAAAATAGTGCTAAATACTTTAAGTACTCATACAAATAGAATGTAGTTATAGATCTATTTTGCGATTTTAAAACAAAGCCGTTACTTTTTACTACAAGCGAATGACTTAAACGATAAAATTGGTTCTCGTATTAACGAATAGTGGCATAGCGTTTACTGTAAAGCGCTAGTAATCTTAGAAATTTACCCACATTGTGACATCTGAACGATTTCGCTCATTATCAAAACAATGTTATCTCTAAGTCACAATCTATCTGGGGTCAGGGACAATCTTCACCAGTTGATTCACCAGATACTAAGGAAATACCCTCACACCAATCGACACGATATAGATTTCTTCATGATTCACTTGAATTATACGAATTAGTTGGAAAACTGGTTCTTGACATGTACAGCGGTCAGTGTGACGCTTTGGTATGCACGTATTCAGATGACTATGCATGCTGTAAGAGAATCATAATATTGCGAATAATTTAGAATGACCATAGAACAACAAATCATTCACCAATAGTAGTAGTATTGTGTTTTCTAGAACAATCCTATTTATTTACTCGAGTGAAACGCGTTTATTCTAAAAGATAAAGATAAAAAGATAAAAATTATTTATTTCCACTAAAAACAGGTTATCATTTGTACATTATATAAAAGTATCTAAATTAATTAAGTTCAAATTAAAATTGGGGTCCTGTCTACTGCTTTAGGATTCCCTGTGTTGCAGTATCCAGGGTTCTTCCACAGTGTCAACTATTGAAATTAAAATTAAAAATTAATTACAGATTAAAATTTGCATTTGAGTTTGATTACATATGTTAGTCATTGCTTAAATATTATTAGTTAATTAATTAATTACATAATACAATTCTTTATTAGTAATAAGTGAGAAAATTTCAAAATTATATAAAATTAAGGTAATTTAAATTTATGGGTATCTATTGTAGGTATACATAATAAATATTTAGACCGATATACAACAAGCATATTTCATTCTATCGCGATTATATTTTCAATTCAAACGTATTATTTTTACAAACTAAAATTAAATCTGATTCATTATCCTACAAAAACTAAGCTCTTGAGTGACTTGGCATGAGAGCTTGGTTGTTTGTTCACTAAAAATAACAAGATCTAGAATACCAACTTATGAGTTCACTAGCGTAGATTAGCGGTAGTTGCGTGCTCCAAGCTTGTGAGTACACCGTTCGTGTATGAACTTTATGAGTGCTTAGTTGTCATTCAACAAGTAATGTTTACGATGATAAATTGCCTGTGATTACGGGACTACAGATGGCTCTAGCTACATCAAATCGCAACCCAATAGACGCATTATTATGACGAAAAAATGTGCCAAATATTCAGAAGAGCCACCAAGTACTCTGATGCTAATATCACGCGATATGCCTGCGAATTGATTAATAGGTCTGTATGCTGATTGGTCCGAGCGTAAGCATTGGTTAGTAAAATTATTATTGTCACAGGTGAGATGACCAGAATATAATAAAATAGAAAAGTGTAAGAACATAATAAGATATGTATTTTTTTTTCTAAATCAGGTATTCGTCTACTCAAGTAGTGGTATGTGTAGCAACACTCACATAAGCAACACAGTTTTAGTAGTCTTTGGATAGTGTTTGTTTTAGATAAATGCACAAATAACATAGCGCGGGGCGGATGGCGGTCCGGCGCAGGCTCAGCCTCGCGACCGCGCCGGCCTTTGCGCAGGATTTCCGGCACCGCGCACACGAACCCGAATAAACAACGTAATTCTACTTCTAATCATAGCTGGCTTTGTTAGCGTTTAAATACTTGGGAGGAATTTCAATTTGAAGTAAGTTCCAATCTAAGCATATCTTAACAAGTAAGTGTAACGAATGCTATTCATATTTCTATGGGCCTATGGACATTATCAGTAATCATCATATCAGTCGAAATGTGATTGAATAAAGTGACTATTACAATGAAATATCTTACATACTTAAACTAGGTTTAGTGATAAAATAATAAACCAGAATAAAAAATAAAAACATAGTCCTCAGAACGCGTTGAAGTCTTTTGTTTGAGCTAATGTTGAGCAGTAATGTATCAAATTATTAATTATCCTCTAGTAAAATGTTTTGTATATTATAATATTTTCTTAGTAATAGTATCTAACTAAAATAGAAAAAACAAGTCATTTATTCGTTGTTTAGTTTTTAAAATAGTCGTAACAAATTATATATTAATTTAATAAGTAATCTATACTAATATTGTAAAACTGAAGAGTTTGTTTGTTTGTTTGAACGCGCTAATCTCAGAAACTACTGGTCCGAATTGAAAAATTCTTTTTGTGTTGAAGAGACCATTTTATTTTATTGAGGAAGGCTTTAGGCTATATAACATCACGCTGCAACTAAAAGGAGCGACGAAACAATGAAAAATGTGGGAAAAACGGGGAAAATTCTCTTTGAGGGCTTCCGTTGCGTGCGCTGCGAAAACGGTTCAGAAAGTCGTGGGTAACAGCTATAAAATAATAAAACTGAAGAGGTTGTTTGCAAAAATAAATATGATGCCCAAAATAACTATTGCACGCGCACGAAGTCGCGAGCACAGCCAGTATCTAATAAACCTACATACTTCAGTACAAGTAATATTTTGTTCCGAGTAACGCGTTGAACTCTTTTGTACTGCAACAACTTAGGCACAGACATAAAAGGTTAACAAACCTGAATATGATACTTTTATTAATTTTGGATACACGTAAGATGATTATGCAGCCAAGCACATTAAATTTAGGTCCGCAGGTACCGATTAATATTCTGCAAGTGGGTTGGTTACTTGTACGCTTAACAAGTAACTTAAGTTACATAACGTTAATGGTTATTCCACTTAAGTTCTTTTCATAATAGGAAACTGACATGAATGAGGTATTTAGCAGCTTCCTCGCGTTTTCTTGTCGCTTTCACCTTTAACTAATACGATGCGTAATCGCGTATCGAACACAAAGGTGAATATTGACTCCTAATTGTAAGTACTGCTATTAATTACCAACCACTGTCGCAAAAAAACAGGAGAGGTAAGTTTGACGCATCTCTGACTGTGTAGCATCATAGCTCCCATACGGATATTTTATTACCTATGTGTAGATATGTATATGATCAATCATTTTTTTTAGGTATTCTTTTTTACTTTTAAATCTTTAAAAGTTAATGGCGTAAGCGCGTCGAAAAACTTGAGTAGTTTCTTTGTGAGATGCATCAGTGACTATGCGGTTCCGAGCTCTAATCTAAGTCGGTCCATTCATTGTTTTGGTTTAATTAGGTTCAATGACACTTGGATGCCTAGACTGGAATTGAAAGATTGTAGTACACAACTTCAGTGTACATTACTATATTTACTTACATTGTTAAAGTTAGGTCTCTTTTTTGGTGGAGAAAACGAATGAAAAAAAACAATTGAGTTATGGGAGACTGATTAATTTTAACGAAATTTGCAATATACCTAGTATTAATATATATTCGGTGCCTATATTTATATTTTGTACATTCAAAATTAATGGTGTAAATACACGCACAAACCTCAGCTACAAATAAGTAAGAAGTGCCTAGTTAAGTAATCATTTACCGAGTAAAATCTGCAAGTCTTGCACACCTGGTTTAAATTCTCAGATAACATCGAGAGGAACTCGTGAAAAAAAGAGCGCACCAAACTGGCTCAGAGAGACAAGACTGGTTTAGTGCAAGCCTCCTGTGGCCAACTTTAAACCTTAAGTTAAACATGCACGAGTCTCGTTTTGTAAAATGGAAAATTCATAAAATAGCCCGAGCTGTCTCGCTGCTTCGAGTTTAACGCCGTATTAGGAAATGCCCACTTGTAGCCTTTTGGCAATGACCGCTTGTAGATCGAAATGCCACAAACATGTTATAGAGCTTACTGCACGCCGCTTCTTGCCTATTCCTTCATGAAATATGGTGCTTATTACAATAAACATTAAGGTATCCAAGTTATATAAATGTCTATGCAAATGTATCCAAGAGCCAATTTCAGTAGACTTCACTAGAGTATAACAACGCCCGACTGCACTGAACCAGTCGACCAAGCTCAACCTATTATGTAGTCATTATGATTACCGGAGCTTTAATTTTAATAAGCTTCTGTGCAAAAAGTTTGAATAAAGCTTACCTTTCCGTACTCGGCGGTTCCTGCCCACTCCCTCCGCCATTGGCTCTCTGCGACTTCCATGTGAGAGAGTGTTCGATCGCTGCAGCTACAGTCGGGAGCGCGGGGCTCGTTCGTTGCGCACACACGTCCGCTCGGCGCGCCGGCTGGAAGCCTACTGGAGGGCTCGCGGCGAGCATCCGCCCGCTGCGCCTGCGCAGCCGCTTACCATGATACAACCCACTAAATAAATTTAAATAAGTATCGAGAATTCGTCATAGCCTTCCACTGGCAAAAACCATACCTACTGGAAGTCAACGCCCACTCTGGTTAAGGTAGCGCGCTGCTAACCAGACGTAGGTCGCGGCCCACGCGCCTGTTCAATGAGGTAAACATTGAGATGAGACGAGGGGCCGAGTGCCCTCAGATTTGCTTAATCCTGGGCTTCTGAGTCTATTTGCTAAGCATTAGCCAGATCAATATACGAGTTAAAAGAATCATTGTTCACTGCTCTCGCTATTTAACTTTATTCATGTTGATTTTGATACATATTTATGTGTATGATATTTTATTAATCACTTAGATAAAACCTTTTAACAAATAAATACACAAAAATGGTAATAATAAAATTCATAAGTACTTTTGAAATTTTTACTTTTCATTTCATTCACATATAAATTACTAACATAATTATAAACAGGTCTAAGCAATTTACTAACTTTAAATTATCGTCAAAATTCATAACATTACATAGAACCCTGTATACCATACATAATTATTAAATCTGGGTGTTTAATTTCTTATGAGTTTAACAATAATATTATCTTAGGTGTTTTCTTCCTTTGGATTTTTATTTTAAGTGTGACACAAATATTGACCAACATATGTTTTGGAATGTTGGTTTTAAATTACATTGGTTTCTCATCAGTGTTAAGCACAAGATCTTTTAAATACAACTTTTTATGTTGGTAGGTCATTTGACTTAATTATTATTTATGTTATTGAATTTTGTTAGAGTTTGTGCTTATCTGGCTAACTGTGAAATGAAAATCAGTTGGTTAAAAAAATAGCAGCACAAATTAAACATTTCATGGAACTTAAGACCTATAATGTAAAATACCTATAAACTTATAAGTATTTCACATTTTGTATTTTGAAATAAGTAGCAGTATGTGTATTTTTCATAAATTGTGTGGATTTACAAAATTTGTAGAAAAGGTAGAGAGAGGTAGATGCCACCCTGAGGTAATTGTACAATACACTCCATAGATTTAGTTCATGATTCTGCTTATAAAAACTTTTTAAAGCTAATTCATCTTAAATGGTTTGTATACAAGTCCATAAGGTGTGTATCACATTTTCTCAGCTCTATCACCTCTAAGACAGCACTTTGATCAAAATTTCTTCTATAATTCACACATCTCACAAACTTAGCGACCAGCACTTCACTTTGTTGGTTTGTAAGACAAAAGTTGTAGAAAAGTTTCTGTTCATGGCTTTGGGTCAGACTGATACCATTTTTAAAATATCTGTAGTACAGTTGCTGTCCCGGTAAACACATGTTTTCCATCGCCTTCCATTCTTCAGTGGATATTCCGAATAGTAGAGATACTGAGAGGCCCTTGATAACGCATATGGTTTGACCAAATGCATCTCCAACTTTCAGAGTAGCAACAGAAGTTGTACCTTTCTTTGTATTGTTAATCTTTACGGATTCCAAATAATAATCGGTGAGAATGCTCCAACCTTTCGTGTGTAGTTTAATACTTTGAGCTTGGGTTAACTTGGCCGGGACGACTGTGTCGTAAAATTCATAGGTAGATTGAACATTGGTCATGAATGACTACAAGGGGAACACAGTGATACAGTTGTTATTTTTACGTGTATTATTCTGGTAAGGATCCAAAACGAATAAGCGACACTTTTCAAAACAATACAAAACAAAAATTAAATTTGAAACTTTTTAATTATTTTACACAATCAGCTGTCAATGACATTGACATTCAGCCTATATTGAGATTGAGTTGTTATTTTTTTTTTATTTATACTTTGTTGATTTTTGACCAACCACGTAAAATATTATCTCTGATCTCGAAGTCTCTGACTGAATACCTAGTACTAAACATAGCGAAAGAAAGCCTGAAGTCTAACACGAGTAGGTACAATACGGGCTAGTAATTTCACAATATATTTATTGAAGTAAAATCGCAGTGTGAAATGAAGTGTAACAAAATACGTGATAGGCGGAATAAAAAAAAAAATGGCAGTGGCAGCACTAAAAAGACAGACAGCTGATAGCTGATACTGTCAGTGTCATTCAAAACTAACCTCAAAAAAATAATATTTCTTTTTTATGATATTATTAGTTATATATGCAATTATATAAAATAAAACATAATCAATGAGAATAGGCTGGTTTCAAAAAGTTGTGAACAAATGGCCCGGAAAGAAGACCTTTGGCATGTATAGATTCCTGCCTATGTTCTTCTTCCTTGGAGCCAGTCTTGAATTTTCGATGATCAACTGGAAAGTTGGCGAAGTGAACTTTTATCACACATTTAAGAAGAGACAAGCTCACGAGATAGTTGAAGAGAAAATCAAGAAGTACGCAGCTTCGTAAGATGCCGGCTGGAGTGACTTGGGGTCAGTACCTGGCCTTTTCTTCTGCTGCAATGCTGTCAATGTTTGCCGGGTCTCAGTTAGTACATCAGTACTATAAACCTCTAAAGAACTTACATGAGTACATCAACAGAGAACTCAAGAACCTGCCAGACCATGTCCAGGTGCAAATACGGCAGGAGTTGAAAGAGGAAGGTATTTTAAAGTAATGTTATTATGTAGGTAAGTTATTTATGTAAAATGTTTTTAGAATATTGTTAACAATAAACTCGTAGATCGATACAATGCTTATTATTTAGTAATTTAAGTGTATTTGTATAATAGTATGAAACGAAACCCTATTTAATAAAACGAAACCTTATAAAAAGATACACCTATCTAAAAGATACTTAACATATTATCCTTCCTCCTCTAGGCGATAGCTCAATGCTGAGCATCATGATGACCCCGACCAAAATTGTGGACCATTAGACGCCATTTATCACGATCGGTAGCTTCGTATATGGCAGCACTTGCTTTGGCGCCAATGTGTTCAGCCACCTGATCAGACCATCTTGTAGGGCTTCGACCTCTGGATCTCGTTTCTGCCATTTTTCCGGTCACTATGAGCTTCTCCAAATTGTCCGCTGGTTTCCGTGCAATATGTCCAAAGTACTGTAGTACTCGCTTCAGACATACAGCGGACATGCATTGCTTTATGTTAAGCTCTTTTAGGATGAAAGCATTTGTCCGAAACGCGGTCTATGGAATCTGTAGCATTTGCTGCCAGCACCACATCTCAAAAGCGTCTACGCAGCATAGGCCAGTTTCTTTTAGATCCCATTATTCCATACAAAAAGATCGGAAAGACCAGTGTCTTAACTATGTATAATTTGGTATTTTTCAGAATATTCCGATCTCTCTATACTTTGTCCAATTGGCTCATTGACGATTTTGCCATGACAATTCGTCGCCTGATTTCAAGGTCTGATCCTCCTTTGTTAAATTATTAACATATTATACTTTGTTGTATATACAATATTACATAATTAAACACTAATAGTAACTAAAACATTTGGAAGGTGCATGGGATTCTAACTGAAAAAAAAATCCAAGTTGTACTGTTATAAACAATATTTATTTCATTTTATCTAACTATTTGCTTACATAAATATGTTCAACTTAGATCTATATAATTACAATTTTGGTTCATCTTAAAATATTGATTATTATTTACATTAACACTGCATGTAAAACAATATAAAAGATCTCACAAATCAATAAATTAGCTTAAATTATTATATCTCTACATAGTATGTATTCATAAACTCACAAAATTTATAATAAACCTTATATCTACTTCAAATAAAATCCAACAATTCCAAATGACAAAACAACAATTGACTTCTCTATTGTAGGTACTAAGTTTGATCCAAAATTAAATTGGCAACTTGAGTCTTATTAAGTATATCTATTTTGTTTTCTTCTTACATATTTTATTGTACAAACAAACTTATTGAGTATGGGATGTAAAATCTGTGTAGTTATTATTTATCACTTTGCGTAACTTACACAATATAAAAATACAGTCTTTACCAAAATATAGTGTTCTCTAATGGTCACCTGGCTGCATTGGTGATGGTCCTCTTTATCCAGTCTACATGTGAAGCGATGGAATCGTAGATGCGAGGTCTGCCGAGGCCTATCTTTGTGCAAGCAATGCGCCAACCACTCACTCCCACGAGAGACCAGTGCTTAGTTTGTTGGTCAAAACACATCATGGAACTGCCGGCGTACTCTTCTTCCTGAAATATAGGAAAATAAGGTTTTAAGCCAATGACAACATGAAATGTAAATCATTATGTAGATTTTGAGTATGAAAATCCATATGAGTGTGGCAAACTCTGGTGTGGTGAATTTTTTAAATGTTTGAAGTGCTTATGGCATGTTAAATAATGTTTAACAATTACAGTTCTTCTGCTTTAACTTTGGTAATCTCAAATGGACACAATACACTGAGTCATAGTTACTTCAAAGCACTTATTTGAAAAGTATGTAAGTTGTATGAGTTGTTTGTACCGATAGCTACGACTATGATAATAAGAATCAGAATTTCATTTCTGAACTACTAAAAACGAATTCCATCCAAAGAATTCGTTTTTAGTAGTTCAGAAATGAAATTCTGATTTTTATTATCATAGTCGTAGCTATCGGTACAAACAACTCATACATTTTTATTGTCTGAAAGAAAATGTACATACTTATTACAAAAAAAACACTTACATCACAATCATCTTGATCATACAAAGGTTCAGCACAGATTCCATTGACAGTGGCGATGCTTACATTCTCACATGTATTCATTGGACTCGATGTCACATGGACTCTCTGCAGCTGATCTCGGTTCCTCGTCCATCCAAGGGTATTGCAGACACTCTTCTCTATATCTACTCCATCTTCTGGCAGACAGATATGTCGTACAAAGTCAGTGGTCTCGACTGGTTCTTCTAATCTTACTAGAGCCAGCATGCTGCCTTCTACGGGAGATCGCACCATGCCCACTATTCGTCTCTCTTGCTGCCAAGGGGTGGTGCTTTGTATTCGGACTGTGCCGAATCTAGCGGTCCATTCTGCTTTTGGTTGACCCTGTGACAACACGAAAATAAATTAAACTACCCGCTGTTTTTCTGCTTATGAAACTAGAAAATCTATGCAGTTGGGTTTCTACGCGCGAGCTCATTATTTGATGGCCTACAATTTAAATGATTGATTAACGATTCTTCGTTTATGAATCTTACATATTTTTATATGATAATGATAACGGGCTGATGATGATAATAATAATTTTATACAACAGTTTGTACAAAATTGCGCACGTGACACTGACACACTAAAGTAGCAGATATGAGTCTGTTACATTCCATTGTTTCAACTCAAATAATATAAGACACCTTATATAACAGACTAGTAGGTACTCGCGGCTTCACTCGCATTAAGAAGTAAAACTTCCATCCCCTATTTCACCCCTTTACAAGTGCCATTTCCAAAAATCCTTTCTTAGCGGATGCCTACATCATAACATCTACCTCATTCCAAATTTCAGCCCTATCCGTCCAGTGGTTTGGGCCGTGCGTTGATCGATCACTATATCAGTCAGTCAGTCATCTTTGAGTTTTATATATATAGATTACTTGAAAGCAAGAAGCAGTGGTGACAATCCACGAGGGGTGTATGAGGGCTCCATCGCACGCGTGCACGTGCGTGCGGAGCAGAGCCGCGTGCCACGGCCAGTCCCCGGGCTGCGCGGAGCGGGACAGGCCTTCTACGCCCTTCGAGGAGCTGGGGCCGCGGGCCGATGTTAGACCACATTCTGGAAAGAAATCACATATTATATCAAATCACATCACACGAATACTATAAAAGATACTAGAGAAATAAATAAATAAAGGCGAATGTTTATGAGTGAATGTGTGTGTGTTTGTTACTTCTTCATGCTCAAACGGCTGAACCGATTTGAATGGAATTTGGTATGGAGGTAGATTTGACCTTGGACTAACATATAGGCTACTTTTAATCCAGTTTTAACGCGGGTACAGGGACAACAGCTGGTCTACAAATAGGGAATAATGCAGTCTCTTTCTGAAATAAAAAGTTAAAAATAGAAAATAAATTACACTCACGCAAATGGTCACACAAAATCCTGATCACTTTCCGTTCCGGGCACTTGCTTTTGACAAAAGAGATTTCTGGTGCAAACGGGTCTACTATCTCCACATACTGAGGCTCGTCGTCTTTACGTATGTAACTAGTTTCTTCTTCTGGAACTTCACCGTCTGGCACAACTTCCGCTGATATTGCTGACCTGTAAACAAGGATAAAAATGTATGTTAGGCTTTCCCTTTTTTAACGTGGGAATAACATGAATTAATATGTGTGTAGCAACATTTATATCAGAAACAATCTCTAAATAAATTAAAATTAAAACGACCATCTGAAGTTTGTAGGTTGTGTATTTACCTATGTATAGGGTTTATCTCTACCATTATTTTTAAATTCAATATTCTAGATCATTTCACTCTCATGTATGTATCTAATATATTATAGGTAAGGTCATAATAATTATATAATTTATTTGTTAGCTTAGGTAAAGTACCTACTTACTTACCTAAGTTCTATTTCAAAATTTTGATTGTATAGAATATAGATTGTTACCTAATTTTATATTTTTATAATCAACAATAACAATCCATATTTATTAAATTGCAGTATGCAGCGTAGATTTTAAGCCTTTTCCTTTTAGTCTTAAGAATCTATGTCCTTATCCTAATACGGGTAATAGTCATACTTACTTGAAAGTAAGTGATCTACAAAGCGAAGTAGCTACGCTAGTAAGAGCCTTCTTATCATGTTCATAAGGAGCTGCGCATATCTTCCCATCCCGTCCCCTCTCCGCCCACACAGCGTACCCAGCTCTGGTTCTGATAGCTCCCATCGTACTCTCACTGATCTCACGCCGCCAGGATGCTAGGGAACGGGTGATCCATACTGGAAGTAAGAAATTGGTGTTATGGTATTGTAACTCACTGAAACTTTAAAACTTTCAGCACATGTATTGTACACACAAAATTTATTGTAACTTCCCTATTTCATATCTGATTATGTAAAGAAAGTTAGACAAAAGATGGAAAAGCAATAACTTAGGTCTTGGAAAAACACAGATCCATTTAGTTCAAATATTTTTTTTTTCTAGACATTAGATATTTATGAAACGTACAACATCCAGTCTCGTCACTGCCGTCAGGGCAGTCAGGTGTGCCGTCGCAGCGGAGGTGCTGCGGTAGACAGCGCGGGTGCAGCGCGCAGCGGATGCCACCAGCACTGCCAGCAACGCTAGCACTGCTGGCCGAGCAGTGCGCGCACTCACGCTCGTCGCGTGCGTCTGCGCAGTCCGGCACTCCGTCGCAGGCGCGCCGGGATAGCGCCAGACGTTGCAGACCTCCGTGACAGTCTGGAATAATAATTTTAGTGCTATTTGAGATCGTATAGTCTTTTCGACATTTTCTGTCTCTAATCTGCTAGGTTTTGAAATTTGGTTTTGTTTATTTGTTAAAAGCAATACATATTATTACACATAGGTACATTACTATTAGAGTTTTTCTTTCTAAAGAAAAATGCTATGTGTATCCCTGTGGCTGGGTAATTCAGGGCAAAGCAAATACATCACTTGTTGTAAAATTAAGCACTTTGCCGTTAGTTTACATCGGTTCTCTCGAATCTATTTACACAAAATCTACGACAATAACTTTTATCAATTACCTGGCTCATTAATACAGGACCCAGGTCCGAAGTAGTCGGGGAACCTGGAGCAGTCGAAGTGTGGCTTCAACCGCTCCGGCAGCCTGGCGCCGCAGCCCGCGTGGAAGGCGCGGCAATATGCTCGGCACGGCCGCAGCAAGCGGCTGTCTGCGCACCGCGGCTGCAGCATTTGGCATACGAAATCCTGAGAAATAGAATGAGAATTAGGCACAAATAAGGTAGTTTTAAATATCTCGATTACTTTATCAATATCACAGTGCAATGTTTGATTATATCAGCTATGTTAGTTGTAAGTTACATGTGTTTAAGATTTTTATGGACAGTAGTATCTACAATATTCGTTTATTACATCGATACCCGTACAGTATCTGAATTAATTTCATAGGTTTGATTGGTTTTGGACTCCAAACTAAAACGAAACTATTCGTATAAATTAAAGATTGTAGGTAATTGATTAGCTTTTAAACTATTCGTACGTAAATAGGCTAAGTTTTGAATTAAATTGACAATCAATTAATAGATACCTGAGCAAGATGCGAGCACTCCGCATCAAGTAACTCCCTGTAAGCTACCAAATCCCTCATCAGCACATCTTTAGACGCATGTCCCACGAGGTTGGGGTACGAAGTTGTGTTGTAAGGTAGCTGTGAACAGAGACCTAGAGTCACTGGTGAGCATTCTCTCGGCTCTTCCTCCACTTCTGTGAACATCGGCTCCGTGGTCGGCGGCTCGGCGGGAGTCGTGTCAGCTTCCTTCAACTCCAGTGATGATATCATTGAGTTCTCCTGAAAAAATTAGAAAAATATCATATGAAAAGAAAATTATAATCATTGACAGGTAATTTTGTCTCACTGTGGCTTTCATTTCATGCGTGTCATGTTATTTTTGACTCAATCTCATGATCTAGTAAATTAGTTGGTAAGCATGAGTATATAATAAGCTGAACCTATCTAATTATTTTTCTTCGTACAAGTATTATCCACGTTGTTTATGTATAAATGGAAAACGTGTTTACGACAAAATAACTGCCTCGAGAAATAAGTAAGAAACTTTTACAACAACTTAACTGCAGTCGTGATTACATTAGCACTTTCTCAAGTTGACAGAAACAATCCGGAAACAGTAAATATTTAATATCTGTGTGATATAATAACAGACAAATTAAGTTGAAAATTACGAAGCATTGATATTCATTACATAATACAGCTACGGGTAATAAAAATATTTATTTACTGAACGAGCAGTTCGGATTTTGGCGAAAAATCGATTATGGTAACTACCTGTTTGACCGAATCTTATTTCTAGCGAAACTAAAGTGAAACTTTTCTGTGAGTTTGCGTGAGTGATTGATGGCATAATGGTTAGAAGAAAGATTACATTACATATCTACATATAAGTGGAAAAGTCTTACCTCAATATGTAATGTTTCTGGCAGTGTCGTAAAGTCCTCGAAATAAACTGTAGGATCAGTCAGTTCTCGCGTCAGGACGTTGGTCACTTCATTGGTAGTCACTGCTGTGAAGATGGGCTCGAAAGTCACTTCGAAGTGCAATCTTGTTCCTTCCTCGACGCTGCAACATTATAATAAACTTTCGTTAGTAAAATAGAAAACATAAAAAGTATTTACACTAGACAAGCGTGACCCAATGAAATAAACATATAATTTACTAGTTTACATCGTAAAATTATATTATCAAACATTACCGCACTCCATTTAACTCAGATCTTAATCGCACTCATTATACTTTCTAATTAAACGGGGCCATTTAACTTTCTGCATAATTATATGAATACAATTTTTGGCATATTCTCGTAGAAGTTACAGTTCATTCTTACGTCATATCTATCTAAGTGAGCATACAGTATCTTGCGTTGCATAACAATGTTAATTTATTTTTTGTAGGAAATGACACAAAACTAGACTCAAATCACGTAAGTCACGATAGGCATAATCTGGAACAGCCGATGTAAAAAGCCAATGTATTTTCACATTGCTGTCTTCCGTTATTTCATTCGTACAAATTGCAATGCGTTTCAAATTATACTAGCACGACCAATACCTATCTCTCTAAATGTCGTAGAATACTTAAGAATGCCTATTTGCACTTGCAGTATGCCATAAATTGTTTCAGTAATAACATTTGCGGGGAAGAGAACCAATAGCTCAAATTGCTATTGCGCTATTTGAAATTCAGGGCACAAAAAGAAAGGGCCGCAACATTTAGTATCGAGAGCACAACCTTCAATGTGGAGTACCTACAAACATGCTCTGCATAGGAAATGATCGCTTCGAGAGAGACACGTATTCGGTAGGAGCTTTCTCAAGTTAACATGCACGTCGGTAACATCATGATGTACGTCACTATAGACATTGTTTGACATGTTGTGGCCACACGAAAGCTGCAGTTCCGGATACTCTATACGTAAAAGAAGGTTAAAAGGTTCAAATCGCGGTCACTGGGCTCATACCCATTACGAATTCTGAGTACCTACCGACCATAGAGAGAAAGGAAGTAATAACAACATGATAATAAAATTAAATAATCGTGTCTGCCGTGATTCGTCTGTCACTGCTTGTATAAATTCTTCGAAACAAGGTCCGAGACTATTTTTAAGACAAGCCTTTCAATAAAATGCTAAAGAGCGCTCGTTGAGGTCACTTACTCGTTTAAATCTAAAAACTTGACCCTGAACCGGACAGAATTGAGAACCAGAAATTCTCGATTCGATTGCCGGACGAGATGCACCGTATGTTTTCAATCAATCATGTAATTGCATAACCGTCCATCTCCTTTGCATCATTTTAATTTAGGTATAGTGTTCGTGCTTCGATTGCAGTGCTTTACTGTATCACGCACGCCCGATCGCAAGCTCCGATGCGAGAAAGTTCACTTTCACCGATTATATCTATCGGTTGGTTGTTGCAGTAGCCGACTCAGATTGTTCCTTCGTGTATCGCACATCTGAAATATCTGAATCATCTGTGTCGAAACATGAGAGGCGTGCGATTATATTCATAATGCTCTTGTAAATGCATACGTGATTATAATGTCTACCGGGTGTCGTTTGAATGCAAATTGGGCGATAACATTTCTAATTTAATAGATAAATTAATTCTCTGATTCGTTGCAATGCTTGTTTTTGTAAACTTGTTTTCTCGTTCTTACCTATCTAAAGCCAAAATATCGGCGCCAATGAAACAGGATCTGAGCTCGGAGTTGTGATACAGGTTGTATAACGTTTGCTGCGCCTGCGTTTCCCGGGTTCGATTGCCTGTGTGGGGTTCCTTGCCCTCCGCCTTCGCATCGTCCGGCCATGAAGACACCACGAACGAGCCTCTGAACGTTTGTCGATTCAGCGGATCACCAAATAAATACATATCTGTGAACAACACATGACATATTGTTAAGCGTTTTTGCGGATGAAATTGAGTCTACTAATGTCAACAAAGGCGTTCTAAGCGAGAGCACTACAAGCTAGATACAAAACCAAAATTGTTTCGGTCACAATTCGTTTCGAATCTCACGGAGATTCGTTCAAGGAGAATTTGTTGTTACACGTACTTACAATGTTGTGTCTCGAATTGAAAAGATATCGTGTATCTAGTGGAGCGGAAACAACAGCCTTTGTCTGGCTCCATGTAGGCAGGGAAGTACGCGGGCGGCTGGCTTAGAGGTGATCAACTTTTAATTTTGTTGATACTCTACCGTAGATAACATAGACGCAATCTGTACGTAGGTAAGTACAATTATGAATATCTTGAGTCGAGTCCAAACAATTTGAATATAGTAGCTAAGTGGAATAACCACTCAGTTTTTAAAAGTCTATATTTATTTAAAAGTCATTGTGTGAGACACTACCTCGATCATGCAGAAAAAAGTAATACAAACTATATTGGTTTTCCCATGTTTGTAATCTAGCCTGACCCTAAAATGTCCGCCAAATATGTGTGTTTCTAGATACCCAAGTGTCAAAACACGTTTCCTTTTATGAATTGTCGTAAAAATTAAAAAGTAGGTGAACACATGTCGAAAGTTTGACCCCTAGACACCGGGCAATTGGGCAATTTTAGATATTACTTATAATATCTAAAATTGCCCAAGATATCTGCAGTGACATTCTAAACCTCGGAGGCTTTGTTGTTTATAAATTGCGTCTCATTACGAACATAATAGATTGCTATCTATATAAATTAATAGGCATAAGAGTCTAGTGTCTGATTACAATCTAGAGTAGATAAATTGATACAGTTGGAGCGTCGTACACTTGCCGCGAAGCTGCAAGGCCGCAGGTGGCTGGCCTTTGCTGGTGACGGGACGGCAAATGTCGCCGGCACACCGCAAACACTCATATTTACCAAACAAACTTATAATAATAAACCTATAATAATTTGGACTCAAGATCCCGTTTCTATCTAATGACTTTGAATGGCTTTATACAGCCAGGTCATGCCCTCAACATTAGGTGAAATGATAAATGTCGTACCATGTAAACAGAAATGCCAATTTTTGGATAGGTCATTGATTTGAACGGTAAAACTTCTGTTATGATATTTACGTAAGCTTTGATGTACATGCTATTGACCAAGAAAGATGATCAAAATTACCTACTTCCGAAATTCTAATAATTAATAATTTTAGTAGTTGTTTTAAAACATTTGGTTATTAGTGTTATTAAAACAATTGAAGCAAATGCAAATGGTCGTTAAATAGAACATAACATTTGTTGAGTCAATTTATTTCACAAGTTATGTTTTTGCTAGTAAACTGACTGACTGCAGACATTCAATCTAAACACTACTTTATTTGGCAACCGCAATTTAGATTCTAGGTAAGCGAATAGCCAGCTAGGACAGCTTTATCATAGTTAAAGATTAAGAAATCTGAGCGTACCTTATGGGTGAGGTCTTAAAAAGGGCAGACCGGTATCAAGTAATTATTTTAGGAAGTGAATGTAGTCTGCTCGAGGCACTAGATCTAAGTATAAACGGGAAATATAGCGCCACAAATGGAAACTTTGCCGCCGCTCTATTTACAATGTTTCCCGATTACACTTTTACTTTTTATGTGAAAAGGAAAGTTAATTTCATATCACAAAAAATCATAGAGTGATACATTGTTGTCTGTCATTATTCCCTAACGCAATGCAGTACAAATACAAAGCATAATATTGCTTGTAACAAATTACTGCCTTGCATTGACTAGACATATATTATATTTTACTACCTGAACTACTTGTTAGCCGATCGGTATAAATTTAAAGATACTAAAATATTTTCAGAAATTAATTATTTATATACACAATATTTTCTTATTGTAATGTACGGTATAGAATATATTTTGTACGATATGTGTATAATTTACTAACTACATATTAATAACTACATGTATATAACTTAATTGGCAGTCTATATTTAGCCTTGGTTAGACGGATTGATAACGACGCAAATTCTATATAAAACTTTGTAAGAGTGGTATCAACGGCCCTTGTAGATAGCGACTGCTGTAAATTACAGTAGTCCAGACTTTCTATAAGCTACACCGTCGTCTTGATTGTAATGAAAAGTATATAAATAAAGTGGTACCAACGGCCGAGGTAGACAGCGACAGCAGCTAGTAGCAGCAGCACCAGCAATGAAGCGAGCGCGGCGCAGCAGCCCCGGCAGCGGCCGCTGAGCTTGCGCCGCGTGAAGCGGATGTCACTGCTCACTGACATGGTGGACTCCGGGGCTCGGTGGCGCGCGCATCGTGTCTGGCCTGTGCGCGTCCACCCGTAGCCGAGCTGGAACAAACAACATAATGACTTTTAGATGGGTAAAAAACTTTATTTACAATAATAATACATACAAACAAGGGAAGAAAAACTAAACATACTACTTCTAACTACAGCATAAAGAGGAGGGGGGGGGAAGGGATACTTTGAAAATCTTTAGAAAAGTCTAAAGATAGTCTAAGTACTCCAGCCCACTGCCAGAGGGCAGCCTGCCCAGCATACTGGCCGCATTACCACGCTGGATGGCAATGCTGATACGTTGAGCTATAAAAAGGCCAGCATTTCGGTCACGCGACGTAAAACTTGTTATTTACGTCTCTCGTATTCTAACTTAACGCTACACTTATCGATAAACTGAAATAATATAGTTAATTGAAATTACTCGTAGAGGAGCTTTTAATATTGGATCTTGAATCATCGTGTAAAAATATAAGATTATGGACTTAGTGAGATTTATAGATGAGTTGACTTAGTGTTTGATACGTATTTTTCTTAATTCTATAACATACCAAGAAGCTCATTGATAAAAAACAGTTATTGCTAGAAATTGGACAGCCTAGAGTTACCTCAACCATCGCAAACACTTTTGAGTCTTTGTTAATTTTCGTCATTTGTCACAATAGCTTTGGAAACAAAAACCCATAGCCACACCATTACTTTGCATATACGTGACCACCGTAACTGAAACTGATATTCAGTATTCTCTGTTTCATGTGTAAAAAATTTGTAAAGTAGGTACCACAAGCCTTATGTTTACGCGTATGTAGTAATATGCTTTTTTGCGTAACAGTTTCGAGTTCGAACATCACCGATTCTTCGGGTCATTTCAGCAGAATCCATGACATGTTTTTGTGACACGTTAAGTTGCAAACTAGTCCTAATTTCCACGGTATTAAGGTACACGTTTTTCTGATTTCTTGTTAAGTCACACACTAAGTAACTCGGAGATCGACACGCTCTATCTCCTTTTGTAATCTCCAGTAATGTTGGACACGTAAGAGTATCTTCGTCTTTCTTGTAAGGCAATTACGCAAATTACTGGCACGTATTAATTGGTGTCTTTGCCCGAGAACGGGGTTGTTGCAGACGGATAATAGAGCTTGCACGATGGAGCTTTTATTCTAATTGTAGTGTTTAGTTTTGTATGATTGTGTTACGTGGTCCATTTAAATGTCTAGGTATATCTCAAAAGTGTTAAGGAAAATCTGAGATAATTCCGTATACGACGTTTTTAAGATTCTACATCCGAAATGTTACTTTTATCTTCTGGTTGAGGGCTAAAAAATGAAGCTAGCGTGTTTGTTAATTAAATTCATAAAAATCACAGGAGAGTACTCCAATAGTACTTATTTTACTAAGATACAAATGCTCTCAGCTTCATTCCTCGATTGCCACACTCGCTGTAAGCGCTCTTTTTGCATTTCCAGATACCCGCTCAAGCTTGACTTGTTTTCCATTTCCTCATAATTAACCAAAAGAGGGTACTTTCAGAATACTATAAAACACAATGCAAACGCATAACGCTTTTATAATAATACCTACCTTGTTTAAACAGTACTTATGTTATTTTAGCGATGGATGGATAACAGATACCTACTATTGTTTAAGTAATTTGTTGGAAAAACAATAGAATACGGTTTCAATTTATTGCTTTACAGCTTTCTCCGTTGTTTGTATTGTCGTATAGTGTTTATGTATACATGGTAATTATAGCAGTTAGGTATCACCCGTGTAGTGGTTTTATTGGTGTGTGGCTTTCTTTACCGTTTACCGGTTTATGGTCCTACTGTTATTTGACAAGAACAGAAAAAGTCATAGACGAATAATAATTATGTTCTTACGTTTTAAGGACGAAACAGTATCTAACAAGTAATGTATTTTTTTTAATTGCTTAACTGAAGCTGGGACTCCTTGCAATAGTAGCTACACGTACATATGTATCTACACAGGTTCTATGTCTTCATGGTTCAACCTAATATAGCCTAGCTATAATTTCGCGTGCCTTACTTGTTTCACCCGCTTAACGCCGGGGTGCTATGTGAAATCGACATTTCATAAAAATCAAATAAAATAGAAATATATAAGATAGAGCTAATTTTTTTGCAGTTTATATAACTTTGATTCAGTGTTAAGACAATAAAAGATACCAAAACACGATTACGTATACTTTGACCGATAGTTTTATTTTTTGAAAAATAGTTGTTTTGAAATATTTTTCACCTTTTTTTCCAAAAGTAGTACAGAAATTTGAACCAATTTAATTATATCTAAAAAATAATGTTATTATTTAGAGGAGTAAAGAGCCATAAATAGAATATTCTGAATTGCTGATTTTATATGAATTTATTTCGTCAAAAACGTCTGCAAAACTGCTCAAATTGTGCAAAATTGTGGACAAGACTCGTCGGCCGGAGCTATGCGCGCGATGCTCGCCCTTGCTTTCGTGTTAATACGGCGTGGAATGGCATGCGAAAAAGCAACTGTAGGCATTTTTCCAAGCGCAAAGCGTTTTCGGGTGAAATATGGTGGCCTTAACCATTTTGTAAAATGTCGAAACGTTACTGTTACTCTATCGATACCGATATTAGATAACAAATGGCAAAATAATTTGTGTTGCGGCAACAACAGCCGCGCCAAAGCTTTGTGCTTAGAATGTATTTGGATGAGGAAATTGTTGTAACATGAAATATCACGAACTATGGTGTGTTTTGATTGCCTGCGGTAGTATGTGTTAAAACTAGCAAGAATTTTACAAAAGATCTTTTTATCTTGGTTTTTGGTTAAGTTTCTTTTAAAGCCCAATTGAGCTGCTTTATTTCATGTTCCATTCTTCTGAATATCTATAATAAGGACAGAATTTATATAAATAGACCTCAAGGAGTTATAGAATCGTAACTTTTCATTTTCATATTTATTTAAACATGTTTTGATCGTTAACCAATAAATAATGCTAAAAATATTGTAGGATGCTTCGGATGTACCTATTGTATAGGTGAAGCTATAATTTGTGAAGCTTTATTTATTCCATGGATATTGGCCACAAAACCTGCGATTCTATTTCCAAATCAGGTTTTATTTGAAGCGTTTTAGGAATTACATTGCATTTAACCTTCAATTTGTTCAGTTTAAGATTTATTGGACATCACTATTGCCTTCTTAATTTAGTACACTACTATATATATACCTGGGCGCATTTTAGAAGCCGTATTAGGTAATTTAATTGAAGTTGTTTACTTAGGCTAGCTTAGGTCACTTATCTTCCTAAATATAGGCAGGTGCGTAGGTATGGCAAAATCAAATAAGCGTCGATCATTGTAAACGAAGATTGCACAATTTAAGTCTGTACGAATATTTCTAGTGAATAATTTGCTTTTCTTCGAATTTGCTGTACCAATGTTTGCCTAACGTTAGTTTGGAATAGTCATATCTTTAGGTACTAGATCTGTCCTGTTTTAACGGAGAATATACGCTATATATTAGCGCTTCAAGTACCTATGTGTACTGTACGTGGTAGATATAATTTTACATCTGTGTTGATAGACTAGAACTAATGATGATACTAATAAAATGAAATATGACATGGTCTCAAACATCTTCTAGTTAACAAAAAATCTATTTAAATAAATATACATAGAACAACTTTATTGAAACACAATTATCTACCCCGCAATAATTCATAATGTGCTTACAACTCAATTTTTTTGTGTAATTTCAACATTATTCCGCTCTGTTACAATAAAGTTCCAAAGATTTCTACCACTAACCATAACCACAGCATACCATTGCTCTCTCGAAGGTAGGGCGAAGGCATAGACATAATAACTAAAGGACTCATAATATGCCGATTACGTAAAGACCATGAGATAATACTCTATATTTACGGTTCTATGATCCATAAATATGCTTATATTTATGTTTCATGTAAATGTACTTTTATGGATCTTGTATCTGAAATAAAGAGATTATTATTATTATTATTATACATAATCTATGAGCATATTTATGGATCATAGAAACGTAAATAGGCGGTTGAGGCATATCACACATATGTAGGTACCTACCTGTGTGAAGTATCAGGTGGATTTCAACAAGACATGTGTAATATACCTATACATAATAACATAACGTAAGACTAAGTATATATAGTTACAGTGAAATATCTGGAAAAATATCATTTAGCGATAACGTCGCCGATTTTAGCACTACTCAAGTTTTTTAAAATTCTGCTTTTTATTGCTTTGTCGCATTGTTTATTTATCTATCTAAAAAGACAATTGTTTGTACTGAATGTTGTCTTTCGACCAAAATGAGAACTTTCTTAAGGTTTCAGATTTCGTTTACTTTAAATAAATAAATGTTTACACAGCAGCATGTAGCCCCATACTAAGCTTACGCTTGTATCATGGGTACTAAGATAGATAACGGATAAATTAGGTACATATATACTTTTATTTCATAAATACTTACTTATATATAAGAACTTTCTTAAGGTTTCAGATTTTGTTAACTTTGCAGCATAACAAGGAGTCTATAGGTATTAGGTATTGGTGTGTCGGCTAGAGGAGCGTGACAGCACTGACATACAAGTGGCATTTGGCAAACAAAGAGAATAATTTGAAGCCTTTACTATGCCTTTACTGCTCCTTCACTTGTTACAAGGTTAAGAATTCTCTACAAAAACCTTTTGGTGTCGCAATTTGCCTGAGTAATTGATATGATAAGGCTGTTAGGTATGGATATTTAATAAGTGTGTTGTATCGGAGGAAAATTTTATATTACTCGTATTATAGGTTGTTAAGGCAAATTTGTAGTTGATTTGATTTGGTATTCGTAATAGTAAGGTAGGGATGTATTGACGCCAGAATCCATCATTCGTTTAAGTAACTGCATAAAACGTAATTAAGGAACATATGTTCTGAGTAAATTAAGTATTTACTGCAAGATTACTATGAAAAATCATATTCTTGTCCATAGTCCAGTCGATAGGATTTCAAGCAGTCTTACTATTCCACTGAAACGGCAATTTTTTATTTTGAAACTAACAAATTTTCAAATACATTTGTTGACATCATAGGACTAATAATATAACTATAACCCTTTATTATACCACACACCCAACAACCCAACCCTTTTAAGACCTTTATTTATAAGTATTTTCAATGCCTATAGGTATATCACGCCATTCTATTGATGAGAGCTAGCTATTGTATGAATGGAATACCAAAAACCACTCCGAGAATCTTTTGTCTCCATTCAACCACAACTAATCAATGTGTTTAAGAAAATTACTAGAAAAAACAAAACATTAGATATAATAATAGCCCTTACAGAACCCTAAATATTAATAAATATACCTACCCTCACTTAATTATCTCGAAAATAGTTATACATGTACAGTAATTATAATTTGTTCTTTTTATGTACGGGTTTGATCATGACTGCAATGACAAAACAATTATGTATGTACGAAACTTTTTACAAATCAAGTACATAAGTAGTGTCTATATTTATTTGTTTAAGTACATACATAGATTATAAAAATCAGTGTACAATTTGTAAGGTAGGTCAAATCTTGAGATTGAAAGAACGCAAAATACTACCTGTACACTTAGGTATTTAGAATAAACGTGATGTTTGCAATGCGCCGGCGCAGTCTGAGCTCAGCATCATTCGAACACTTGTTGTGACCTACATACATACAGTCAGTGCTACCATTTCCAATAGAGAAAACGCGATTGTGGTCTTAGTTTATATTATTGGAGATATTTGCTTCAGTGATGGCTACATAATATGATTAAAAAGTTAATCACTTTAATAAAATTAGAATTGACTATAGACTTTCTATTAGAAAGCTACAGATAAAGACTTATAAATTAACGAAGAAATGAAATCAACTTCACGTTGTTTTACTAATACTTATTAAATTTATTCAAACTTCACATGCGAAATATGGTTACATGGATTCTTGTGAGGTACTTTCGTACAGTGTTGATATACATAAATATAAGAGAAGAAATATTTTCATCACTTCGATCCACAAATAATAATATTCATTCTAGCTGAAGAATATAGAAACCCTGAATCTGCCGCAGCCCGTTTTTGCCGGTATCTGTGAAGTCTCCGTTTTCTAAGATCTCTAGCGCTAACAATGCGGCCGTCCTCACTTTCGTTGGTTCTGTCCTCATTTCTACGTAAATACTGTAAATAGCTTACTACACTGACTAATTTGTTCGTGAGCAACGATATCATAGCACATAGAATCTTTATTAAAAAGTAAAATAAATTAAAGTAGGTAAGTAGCTTTTTAAATGTTTTTACATATTATGGACTTTCGGGAGTCGAAAGTTAGTCAGTAGCACGTTTGCCAAATAATAAAAAGGTAACTTTCAAGTAAAGTCTATGTATCCAATAAATCCACGCGTTTAATATTTTTAACCGACTTCCAAAAAAAGAGGTTATCAAATCTTCTGAAAGATTTTTTGTTGGTATGGTTTTCTGAGGTTCTCATTCAGTCAAGTGACTTTATGTTGATGCTGTTGTTTCAATTATGACGTAGTCTGTTGGTTTGACGGTTTAAATAGAGCATAGGTTTATTAGGAATGTCCGTCTTTTATTATCTGTGGTTTGAACATGAGTGCAAGAACCGCTGGCGGCGAGCTTACAAAATGATCATACATTCCAAAATCTGCAAGTATGTGCTGACATTTAAGGCTATAAAGAGTTTGAGTAGATGTTATATTGCTATGAACATGCTGTAAACATTATGAAGCCTTCACTCATTAAAACTTCAAGTAGACAGACACGCCAATATAATTGACTCATTACATAGGTACCTATACGCCTAAATATTCACTGATTAGGTACTTAAATAACCTAGTATGCACGCTTTCAAGTTTTATTTTTACTTTATCAATTAAACAAAAAACACAGGAATGATTTGGTGGAGTATGGTAATTAGCGTGATAATTAGTGTTTCATGGTCCATTGTCTTTTAATTTAATTGGTAGTGTTTACAGAATAAACTTAGCCGGAAGTTAAGTATTTAAGAACAGGTAATATTTATTTTACAATCTATATAATTTCACTTTAGTTTATAATAGGTATTTCATTAGATATTGAGCGGTCTTGGAAAGAATATTAAATTAATTTTTAAACTATCTATTGTAATAAGTAGGTATATCGTGTAACACATGTGTCATGTCAGAATCATGTGATATTTTCCCATAAGCACTTTTGTTTTTCTGTAAGCCATTAGAAAGTTAATTTGTTCGTGTTTGACGAGCGCGCGTTGATGTCTTTTGTATGGGAGAGACCGCCGTAGACCGTGGCACTGGTCTACGTCATAATGAGACATATTTGTGTTCTATGTACCTAATTAAACCTAATCATAGCATTGATAAGTTTACTAATTCTGTTTAATCTAAACAGCTAACTATAAAGATACGGCTATATTGATTATTATTTTACTATACGTGATTTGAAAACTCATATATTCATCGACTTTTAGTCCTCAAAAACTTACTCTAAACTGAAACATTGAATGAACTTGTTACTAAGTACTAGATATAAGTACATATATACGAATTGCGTTCATTTTCTTACGTTAAAATAAACTTATGAATGTACTAAGATCGTTTACTATTATGTAAGTTTACTGTGTGACATTGTGTGAAACGAGTGCCAAAATAAAAAAATATCAGTTAATAATAATCGAGGCTCGTAATAAATAACGTTGAAACTCCACATCGAAATAAAGTTGTTCGAAATATGTTGTACAATTTGTTACTTTACATTTACACGTACACTTGGGTCACCACGGTCCATAAACTGTGTTCAGAAAGAGGATCATTCGCAGCCAGCAGCGTGTCAAATGGCGGCTGCAATCAGATATCACTAGCGCGGTTCTTGGTCTGTTTTGAAATATGTAAATACCTTCTCGCTCACATTAGTAATATACCAGACTTGTATTCAAATCAAAGTTCACCTAGTTCTCAGTAATATAGACACTTGAGTAAGCTGCGACGTAAATGTAAAATGGTGCACTTTGATTTCCATTCCTTTAAAGTGAGTTTAAGTAAGTATATTTCGTAAACAACGGAATCGTTTCGTGGCGTTCGAAAGCAATGCAAACATTGCAGATGAACTTCGTGACTAAACGGATAATGATGAAGGTCGTGAACTTTTATAAATTTGTTCACCTTGCCGAGATGCAGGTTTTTAAAAATAAATATCTGAATTTACCTATTCAAAATAAATAGTAAAAAAGTAATCGAATACAATAACATTTTTTTAACTAAAATTTTATAAACATTTATAAACTATTAATAACTTTAACAGCTACTCGTAGCAGAATAGTAGACAACTTTAATGCCGTTAGTAAATATCTACAACCTTTGGATTGATATAGAGTAAAACAAAGTATTTTGTTTGTGGATAGTAAAAAGTAAAATAGAAGAAAAAAATCGTAACAAACTTTAAAAAATAGTTGTATCTAGTCCAAGGCAATAAAAGAAGCAACTTGAATACTTCTGATTAGCCATTTATCTCGAAACGGGGCTACTCTCTGTTGTCTTACAAAAGTAGGCAGCCGACAAACACTAGCTTTTGAATGGGTTCTAACGAGTACTATTCTAACTATTCTCTTAACTATTGTTTATACAAATGTACTGAGGTGTTAAGAGACCGCTGGTGACGAGTATCGTGACCACCATATTGTGGTCAGCGGCTGCGACCCGGATCACGGACGACACCGCTACAGGCCTACTCAAAGTACTTGCATTCAACACAGTTACCTATTTACTGGTGATTTACCGAACGCAATAACATCTTAATCGTCCGAATGGTTTTACGTAAATTGCTTTTAGAGAACGTGTGTAACTGTGCGTGAATGTAGGCGGCACTTTTATCACGTATTGGCACTTTTATGATTGTACTAACAGTGACGCGCGGATTTGCAGTTTTTTAAAAGTAGAATTTATGTTAATCCAGTTTGTATTCTATGTCCGTTGTCAATTTCTTCCAAATTTGTGTAGGCATCTGAGCGCGCGCGTGAAAAAATAACAAAGACACACACAAGCGCACAAACTTTATAATTTTTGAGGGGTAGGTATAGTGGGCTGTTCCAGTCAGAACTTTGTAACTGTAGGTATATTTTTTTGCATGCAGAGCTATGGAGTAGGTATAGGCTCTATTCGCGTACTTCAATAGTATAGCGGACATCGACGTCGTTCGAGTGGAAAATTGCTGGTTCATAAGAACATCTACAAAGGTGGCCACTCACTTATACAAGATTTACAATAAATTCGGCTATAAGTATACCGGTTTGTATTAGAGAATAAATTAGCGGTCAGAGCTGTAAAGAATTCATGAAACAGACATTAAACATAGCAGGTTTACATTAGCCTAGATAACATTTTAAGTGCCAGTTCATCACACGTTTTGTAACTTTTATGATTTAGCATCCAATTGCGGCAGACGAACATATCAAGGTAAAATGTTAAATTACTTATTCATTTTATAACACTACGATTACTTTATTAATTAAATAATTATTTTTATTTATGAAGTGGGTACCACAGAATTGCGCCTATTAATTTCTTGGCATAATACCCATTTTTCGTAACTTTTACTTACTTTTTTAATGGTATTAATTTTTTATTTATTTAGTAGATAATGTTGTGCTATTTTTAAATTGCTTTTACACAAATAACTGAAAAGCTTAGTACTCATATTATTATATATAACTATTAAATTTGTAGATACATTTAAGTACATATATAATCGTAAAAAAATCTACTAACTTGCATTAGCAAAGATTTTAGTATAAGAATCTAATATATAGGTAAATGGATAAATTCTTGTGTTGAGTCTGGTTGTTTGTATGTATAATAAGTATGTATGTACAAAAGAAAAGTATATAAGTATTATATCCGTTATCTAGTACCCACGACACAAGCGTTTGCTTAGTGTGGGGCTAGATGGCGCTGTGTGCAATGTCCCGAAATATTTATTTATATATTTTTTTTTTTTATTAGTTGTGTAAAAAATAAAAACTTCTAGTTCAATATCGCAGTTAAACGATCTACAACACCATTAATCACCTTAAAAACGTGGTCTAGAGTCTAGACAGATCATTGTCGAAAACAATAACTATCTCGCTGTTAGATGTAATGGCGAAAAAAATTTTTGCTTAATTTCCTGGTCACGACAAATTGTGACTGGACACCTGCTAGCTATGCTAGTTTTTATAACCATATTATATCCTTTTACAACATAACAACACGTATATAAAATTAATTAGATATACATACCTACCAGAAGTAAGTTTCGTGGTTTTACCATATATTTATTTGCGTAGGATAAGGTTTACGTTTGACTACAGCCTGCCTGATGTTAAGCATTGCTGCAGCCTAGAGTGTAACACGCTTACCTAGTAGATACTTATGTTACCTTTAGATTTGAAGACCTCTGGATTGTATTTTATGCATAGGTAGCTTAAGTGAAAAAGTAGCCGTCTAACTTAACTATGATATTGAATTGATATTATTGATGTCGTGGATATTTTAACTTGGGAATTATGCAAATGTGCACCATGCCGGTTTCATCAAAATCTGTTCGTTCGGTTTTGAGCTATAGTTAAATGTAAAGGCCAAAGTAATATTCTTTTTAATTATTCCAAAACTAGTGGACGCTCGCGGCTTCGTGCCATTTATTTTGTGATAAAGTAGCCTATGGCACTTCTAAGACCTTATACTACCTACATACGAAAAATCATGATCATCCGTTCAGCCGTTTTCGCGTTATGGGCGTTTCTATAAACAGACAAAAATTCTGAACACTGCAAAAACATGTTCTGTTGTGGATTTTAGGTAACCCAAACATTTTTTTCTAATATCTTCTATGTATAGATACATACATATATGTATAGATACCTCTTGTTATTTATTAGTGTATTTGTTAATAAGTAAAAATCCTTGTTAAAAACCTTCCTTCAGGTTTTAATCAAACTTTGTTTAAAGTTCACATCCTTTGTCCGGTATCCACTAATGAGGTAAACATCGTAAATTGACCAGACAGGATCTGAGAGAAAGCTAGTCTAGATGTGACCGGAGCGGAGTCCGGTAGCGATTTTAAACTATGTGTAAAGGCAGCCTACTTTTCATTTCTAGTGATACTATGTTTAGATTTAGAGGAATTAAACAGTTTTCTAAGAATTTGAAACATATATAAATCGTAGACGGTTTTCTTAGGACTCTTCACACAGATGAGTATCACGGTGTTATTATTTATAAAGACGAATGTTTGTAAGTGTGTCGTGTGTTTGTTCCGGGCTCATGCTCGAACAATTGAACCGATATGAATGGCATTTATTTGGCGAAAGATGATGTAGTTGATTAATGATATGCAATTTTAAATTTTCTATTGTAAGTAGTTATGTGTATCTATCATTGTAAAATCATAATAGGTATGGTGAAAACTGAAATAAGTGATTTATTTATATCTTATTTTCCGATAACAACGCGAGTAACACCACGAACGCCGCTAGTATCGTAATCCTATCTACAATTACCTACAGACAAGTATAGTCTCTAGATATTAAGCAACAACAATGCAATTTCCATAACAAAACAGTGTGACTTGTAAAAACATAATCATAAATTCCGATAGACTCATTATTTTGTCATTTGAAAGTAGTCTCATTTCCCTCCCACAAAAAGCTCTCTGAGAATTACTGTTGGCGCCTTACCTTACACAATGGGTGACAAAAACTCGCGGGGAAATGTTAATGAGGAGAAAGTGTGATTAAAATATAACTGTCGCACGATTTAAGAGGTTACGTATCGTCAATGACCTTGAGCGTTTGACGCCTAACTAGTATAATACGCCATCTAGTGATCAACGGTCACAGCTCGTGAACACCGAGCTAGCTGTTGTCAAGGAATAAACGAAATCAGATGGGACTGATTGAAAAACTTTCTTTGCCTACAATGTTACTTACTCGGTGATGTTTTGTCGGTTAAATTATTTATGGTACTTGGTATTTAATTTATATGGTTTCTACCTATTTATTTATATGGTACTTGGTATTTTTTATTTAGTTTAATTAATAAATAAATAGTACAATATTGTTATAAAAATAACTTGTTAAAATGAATTGTAAAGAAAAAGTACATAGATTAAAAGTGATAAACTATAAACCTGCAGGTTTGCCCAATCGACGGCATGCAATTTTTTTTTATGCGATACTAATACATATGCTGAAGGCTGAGTATCACAATCACTTTGGCCATCAGACCTTGGAGTACCACAAGGGATCTCGAGAACTATAAGAGATAGCGGGTGGATGCTTGAACTAAATATAATGAGAACTGGTTGTTGGTATAGGATCATACGAAATCATCATCATCTTCAGCCAGCTTTCTACTGCATTCAATCTCTATATATTTTATCCGTTTGATAGTTTCTGATTTTTTACAACTTCAAGACATTTTGACTACATTTTTCATCATCATCATCTAAAGCCCTAAACAAATTGGATTCGAGTTTTTTCAATATATTATATCCTACCGAGTTTGATGATAAGTTTGCGTTTCCAAATCCATATGACGATAAAGTTACATATGACTACCGAGATCATTCAAAGTCACAGATAATCAAACATCATCATCATTCTCAGCCCACTTTTTACCGCATTTTATCTCTTTACCCTTGTGGGTCCAGAATGTATAGAATAAATGAAAAGTTGGTGATAGGTGGAATTGACCTTGGAGTACCAAAGGGATCTCGAAAACTATAAGAGATAGCAGGTTGGTGCTTGAACTAAATATGATGAGAACTGGTGGCATGTGTCGGATTATACAAAATCATCATCATCCTCAACCAACTTTCTACTGCATTTAATCTCTATGTATATTTTATCCGTTTGATAGTCACAGATTTTTTACAACTTCGAGACATTTTGAAAAAATATTTCATCATCATCTACAGCCCTAAACAAATTGGACACGAGTTTTTTTTAAATATCCAACCTACCGAGATTGATGATTAGTTTGCGTTTTCAAACCCATATGGAGATTTAGTTGCATTCGACTGCCTCGGTCATTTAAGTCACAGATTATCTAACATCATCATCATCCTCAGCCCACTTTTTACCGCATTTTATCTCTTTACCCCTTTTCTAGTGCCAATTTTTATTATTATTATTATTATTATTATAAACACAAACTAATGAAAAAGTGGGAAACAAAGAAAGAAGGGAGAATATTTAATGCTTACGTAATAACTTTATTGACAACACTATGTAAAAGTACACAAAATACGCTTAACGTACTCAACGATTGCAATAAAAACATATTTAAGCCAATGAAGCTATGTAATTACCAGATATGAAAGGCATGATTATTATAAAAACCGGCCAAGAGCGAGTCGGACTCGCGCACGAAGGGTTCCATACTATCGTCTATTTTTTGTACCTATTAGTTTAGATATTTATTTTTATAGTTTATAATATTATATATTTCTAAATATTTACTTAGAAACACACATTCATGTTTCTACCTGTTTATAAAGATCGAGTAAAATATTGCTTAAAAATTACGTTTGTTGTATGGGAGCCTCCCTTTAATATATATATTTTGTTATTTAATTATTTATTTCGAAGTACAAATAATATACAAGTAAATATTCTGTGAAAATTTGAAGCGTATACTTGTAACCGTTTTTAACATTGAGCAAAAAAAATACAGACTGGATACAGACAGCGGAGGCTTAGTAATAGGGTTCCGTGTTCATTCATGTACCTATATACTGTACTGAGAGCATGAAGGTTGCGATTGATCGTGTGACTGTTCGTTTTCTTGTTTTGGTTTTTTATTTTCTTTGTTAATAATGATCTTTTTAGTCGTTAATTGTTTTTTCAGCTTTGCTTCTATTATGTATTGTGGTTCTCTTATTGGCAGATTTCTTGGGTGCCGCGGGTCTATTATTTCTGGCAATACACAATCTTCATAAAAAGTTATCAATTTGGGTTTCATACATTTTTCACATATTTTTCATAAAACCGAACTAGCAAGAAAGAAATAATGAAAAACGTGGAAAAAACGGGGAAAATTATTCATCTTTGAGGGCTACCGTTGCATGCGCTGCGAAAACGGTTCAAGATATCACAAAAATATGTATGAAAGAATTATTTCTCTTAAAATAATCTAACAAAATGTCCTCAACAATATATGTCTATCTTTTAAGGTTAACTCACTAGAACCGTTTTTTTGGTAATAACTATTCCACGCGGACGAAGTCGCGGGCACCAGCTAGTGTTATATAAATATCATTACTTATTAACGTAACAAATCTTGTAATCTTTGTATTTACTTTGACACCAGCAATACACCTTTTAACCGAACATAAACATAAATTGCGGGTAAAAAAATAATAGGTCTTTAACTATGAAATTGCCGATTTGTATGACGAAATTGAGAAAAATGATGAACAGTTTTTGAGAAATTGATATACGTAGTGCATAGCTTTTTTTCCATCTAACTTTAGTTATCAATTGCATCTATCTACATAGATGCAATTGATAACTAAAGTTAGATGGAAAAAAAGCAATACGTATATCAATTTCTCAAAAACAGTGTATATGATAAAAATATACCTAGTTAAAGTAGTGAAACCGACGACACATTGAAAGAGGTGTTTTCAATGACTTCCCTATAAGTAATATGCACTAGTAATACATTTTTTTTATCTAAAAGGTACATAATTCAACAATTGATACAATAAATATTGAATTTCGAAAAAATATAGCTGTACTTAAAAGTTACAAACAGATTAAAATGTAAGAAAAAAACGGCAATTTTATGGGTAAAGACCTATTATTATTTGGATTGAATAAGACTCACTCGAGTCGAGTTGTGACGTCAGGCGTTGGCGAACAAAAGAACCGGCATGTCGTGGCGTAACAACCATGAGCGCACGCGACTTGCGGCCGCTCGCCGCGCCTGCCGCCCGATCCGATACCTGCTGGTAAGGCGTATAGGACGATTCGCGCGACGCGGCAACTATTAAATCGCGTACGCCCGTGCATTGTGGCACAGCCTAATCTTTGCACTCAAGAAAGATAATGGTTTAAAAAAATGGACGTGTAAACTTACCAATAAATGAGTTATGAGTTTTGAGTTATGAGAAGTTTGTAACAATATGTATCGATAAAAGGTAAGTTTGACTTTCGAGATTTACATAATGTATTGACTAATTTATTTTTACTTTGGGAATTTTAATATAAATAGGTACCTAATTTTTTTCTGATAACTTGTAGATATAGACGTGAATTCTTGGAAGACCTATCATATCATGTAAATTAAACAAAAAATATTTTTTTTTTCTTACTCTCACTCTTTTTTTTGCTTATAAAAAATATAGGCACATATTTGTAGGCAAAACAATTTACTACATATTATGTCTTAAACAATTTTTTTTGTAATATTTCAATGGACTAAAATGTCTGTTCTGTACGCGACACGAATTCACATCTACAACTATATTTACAAAATCACTTTTACTGAAGTCACTAAAAACTAACAAAATATCTTAAATAACTATATTTAGGAATTGTCTCTGTCAATTTAAACAATGTTTAATTAATAAATTGGGTTTAAAAGGAGAAAAAATTCGAAAATGTTCGGTCGGGAGACCGAATACGTCCACCCTTCGCAAGTTGCTAGAGCAGACTGACCCGCCCCCCGCCAAGGGCCGCGCGGGTGTCAGGCAATCAGAAAACCACAAAATAACACAAAACTCACAAAATTAGGGCTGTAAAAAATAATGTTAGCGATCATTTTGAAGAGTTTTACATTTCATATCTGATGGTGTAAACATATTTTGCAATGCTATCTTCCATCACAAGTTTTGACAAGATATAAGAATGAAAAATGCTTTCACTAAATATATTTTTTTTTGCAATAGAAGCTTGTAATTCATACTTTTTTTGGCAACATTTATTAGATTAAAATATGTTCTATTTGATAATATTTTTTTTTAAGTTGGTAGGAATTCTCCAATCTTCACACATATGAGTTAAATGTACCCATTTAGCGAATCGTAAAGGCTTAATGAGGTATCATATCTGGATCTGATGATCTTTAAGTAATATGTAGTTCTGTGTGTAATTATGTTTGTATGTTGTTACTTTGAATGTTATATTTGTTATTGTGTTTTATTTTTAAATTATCTAATATTGTGTTAAGTACGCCAGCTTTACGGATTTCCTCTAGTGTTGTCCAAACTAGGTTACCTGGAAGAGATCACTTTAGTGATAAGGTCGCCCAATGTCCCTGGTTACCTTCCACCTTTATGTAAAATATGTTCTTTTTATTTGGTGTACAATAAAGTATATTTGATTTGATTTGATTTGATCTTTATTGACTACTAAGTACCTACCTACTTACTTTTTGTGATCTTTTATGATATAAAATGTCTAAACAAACGAGTCGTTTGTCGCATCACGCTCATGTACCTATACTAGTTCATGTGATACCTTGAGCTTTGTGATTTAAATTTTATCTAAATATTATTGTAGGTACTGTACTTATCATCACAAGACATGAAATGTCTATATACTCATAAATTTCAAAACATTGCTCGGAACACAACTTCTTATACTTTGATACAAAAACTATGTAAGAAGTTAAAAAATAACAAGTATAGGAACTTTTAAAGTTAACTTTAAAGTAATATCTGAAGCAGTTACAAATTAGTAGTAGGTACTTACTTAAAACAAAATCTACAAAATAATTTAAACTACAAGTACAAGAACTTCTCAACTAAACTTTAACCAGCTACAAGTTAAATTAGCAACCTTAGTTATCAACTAATTACTTATGCATAAAAGGGTGAGACTCACCTCGGACTCCCAAGAGTCCTTTCCGCGCGATTTGCTTTCCTTCATGTTTCCTGCAAACGTCATGCCACGATCCTTTGTTCCCATGCACTCACTATGACCTTCACTATATGTATATGTTATGTATACGCTACACAGTAAACACCGGCGTTCAAATCAGGAGTTATTGATTACTGTCGCTTTCAGTCACGTAGAGTCACGCCGGTAAACAAACATGGCGGCACGACGCGTCTGGCTCGCGGCCCGGCTCACACTGAGGTAGACTTCTCCGGTAACGGGCACGCACTACAGTTAACTTTCTCTCGAGCCATGGGCACGGGGAGCCATCGAAAGTCGCCACCGCCTCGGGTCAAAGCCTTCATTAATATTCTCCACAAACCAGAAATATTTCATTGCCAATATGTACTTCTAATGTATTTGTATATATACAACCTCGCAGGTGCATCTCCTTGAACAGGTTCCTAGCTTGTGATTATTACTGTTAATGCAAGCACGTGTAAAGTGCCCAAGCTATCGGCTACTAGAAGTGCGCGCTAAGTATTGTGGTGGTTGGAGGCGAAACAAAAACCAACATGTATAAAACTTAATGTATAATCATGATATTTACAGACTTATTTTATATAAAACAAGTAATTTTATGGCTATCAATATATACTTATACAACATGTCATTAATTTACAGATTATTGTTAAAAATAAAAGCAACAGTATACAGATTACTGAAGTAAAGCATTATGAACCGTAATAGCACAAAGATACGCGTTATAATATAATGGAAATAAAGAGATTCCATAATTTACATCAGTAAGTATAAATTATATACAGGCAAATTTTAAAAATAATGTTTATCGATATAAGATTTATTTTTTGAACAATATTTTGATATATGTATTATGAAATAAAACGAATCTAAAATTTTTACTTCATTATATCAAATTGGTAATTATAAAATACCGTGAATAATTACTGAACTGCTTTCGAAATCGAAACGATAAGATTATTAAAAAAGCCCACAGTCCCTTTATTGTAAATCTCCGACCACTGTCAAGTAAAACAAACCCCAAAAGAAAAACCATCATGACTTTCCAACAATAGAAACTAGAGGAAACCAAGAATGCCATAATGCATAAATAGCACCATTAAGCATTACAATGAAAGTTGCAGTCATGAAAATAAATAATACAAAGACTAAAATACGAATGGTATCACAATTTTATTGATAAAAATAACATTGCCTTTACAAATATTTGTGGTGTCTGATTTTTACATTTTGCCGTATAAATGGGAACCATCATTTTATGACATTTGTCGTGTGTTAGACCTCACGCTACACTAGCTCCCCTAGCGGCGAGTTCACGCGAGGTATCTCTTATCATATTGGTACAAACGTCACTTGAAGCCGCGACTTCGGTGATCATCCTGAGAAAGCTATAAGAATCCAGTTGAGCCGTAGATCTTTGGAAACCCGAACGTCTTACCCTTATTATATAATTTATATATCGATAAACATCTACATTATTAATCTTAATTTAATTGCAAATCTAACAAAACTGTTTAGAAAAATAAGTCGTTATTTTGGCTTTCCACTTTAATCTAAATGGAATGGTCTCAAGAATAACCATTAAACATTTTGTAGCTCTCTATTTAATTTTGTATGTTATGTGTGTACTATACGCTCGATTATATAAATCAACTAATGCGAAATGATGCAAGTCCATGATACCAAAATGACTCCGATTTTTGGCTACGTATATTAAATTATTCAGCTCTACCGCACGATTTTACTCGTTATTTTACCATGCTGATGACACAATCTGATTTTTTTTACATTTTCAATAGGAATAAAAACTTGAAAACATATTTCAAAAAAATCTTCCTGCTGAAAACGTACGAAAATTTAGATATTTCCCACATATGATTCTTATGGTAAATACATATCGTCAAACACGTCAATCATAGAAGCTAAATATTAATTGTGTTAATGTCAACATATTGGGCTTCTCTGATTAGTGGATTTTGTCAGTAAGAATCAATCCACATAGTTATTATAGAATTTGTAAAACACGAACTAAAACCCCTTGGTAAAGCCACATTATATAATTATGTATAGCAACACGATACAGTGTCCTGTATACACGCAACATGTATAACACACAGAACTGGTATCACTCCACTCATGAAACACATCACAACATGGCACCGCTACTGAACATTACGTCGCTTTTATAAAAAAATATTTATAACCGATTCCTATCTATGAGTTTATACTTTATACTAAGAAGAATTATCTATACATTAATGTAAAAAATGCTCTTAAACACTAGTTTCGAATAATTTCACATTCAGCTGAAGAAGCCGATAGTTAGAGTTATTATTGCTCCGTTTTACTATCGATTCACTTTGAAAGTGGAGTTCGTGCAAGATAACTTTACACGCGGCAGATGGCGGCACTTCTGACCTTTTAAATCCAACTCCTATCTATCTTCTGAGTTCCACTTTTTTGCAAATCAAATTTCTATCAAATCTTTTTAGTTCCATTTTTTTTCCACGTGTAGAGTTACCTTGCGGTCTCCTAGTCTATCGCGCTTTACTCTCTCTAGAGTGCGTCGCTCTCACAATACAAGGCGTCCTATAACAGTATACGAGTAACTACAGATTTAGTACATGTGCTCACTTTATTAGTTTATAGTACTAGTTCACTTTTGACATACATAAGCAAATACACAATGTCCAAAATGCAGATATGTACAAGGTTTTATGTACATAGCCTTCTAGAAATAATTTCTAAAGATACGTGATACCAATGATATACATTTCTGTTGTAAAATATTGCATTTTGCTGTAACCTTTTTGTGTAATTGTATACTGTGTGAAAAGTGAACATACTACTATCTTTTAAAACTGGGTTTAAAACTCACACAACGTCAAAATTGCATGCCGGATAAATTTCCCCAGACAAGGATTTTGTCTTACTCATTCGGAGCGAGTTGATTATATTTGTTTTATTAAAATAATACCTTATCCACATATTTAACAACGTGAACAGTTAGGTTTTTATTAAGGTCATATTTCCCAAATCTCTAAGAGAAAATTGTAACAATTTCGTTCCAAGTTTGGGCTGTCGTCGTTTTTGGGCATAGTTATACCTATCTAAACAACTCGTATTAGATTGAGCGCCATATTATATCATTTTCTGTGCTAATTTTATAACAACAGCGTTCTATTAGTGCGTTTATGATCACTGAGTGTTTCCCTGTACTTAGGAATCTCTTTAGTGGACCTGTTGTCTTCGTAAAAGTAATCACAAAACGGAAGTATATCTACGTGAGTAAGTATTCATAATCGCCTAATTTTAGGACATAATCGATAATGGAATATTCATAAAATCACTACGGTTAAACAATACTCATATCGAAGAAGAAAACTAGTCGAATCGGACCCCAAATTTATAACAATTTAACAATTTTCATGAAGAATAAAAAATAGGTGATATATCAGGGCTCATCCAGCCTTTGTTTTGAGCAAACCAAATATTGCGATGTTACAAAGAGGTTTACTGGTCGTAAATGATATAGAAAAGAGGTGACATTGCAATAGATGGCGTTATTCTGTTCCCGCAGCTTTTATTTTTATATCACTGACAGCTTTTGGAAGCACATTTAGACAACCAGAATATTCTCCAATTTCTTTCTCAAAGCACACATCCTACTATCCAATATAACACCTATTTTTCTGAATCACCAATTTTACCTAATAATAAAATCCTTATAGAAAATAATAATAAAACAGTAATAATTAGAATACAGTTTGATTATATATCTACATTTTGTTCTTTAGATTGGAAACCTTAAAACTTAGTACATAGTATATAACGCAATGGAACATTGAAATCACGTTTTAAAATGCACGCAATTGATTTTTATACAGATATAGTTTATACAATATAGTAATATGGTAATACAAGGTAATAATAATAATACAAGGTAAAATCTCGTGCATCGTAAGTAAAACTGCAGCAAAGATGCGCTGTCAAAAGTCTTAATATGATTTGTTGATTTGAATTCAGAACGACCCGAAACCAAAATGGCGCTTATTAAAAGTAAGCTAATATTTAAGACGTTAAACTTGTACAGCACATCTCTACCACACCCTTACATTAGAACGTTCTCCAATGTAACATCAAACATGAAACATAGACCAATTCGTAACAAATAAAATACGTTGTGACCATCAAATAAATACCATACAAACGTGCGCAATAAATAAACCATCAAATCGAATCTAGCTTATCGACTACAGAGCTAAACGCTAGCAAATATAAGACGAAAAAAATATAATCACAAAAACCTAACACGTCGGATACGTACAAAATTCACAGAGTCCAAAAGCGCATAATCACCGCATAACCAGTATCACTAACCTTACGAGAAGGTTTCAAAGAATGTATAGGTACGCTTAGAGTCAACTTAGAACAACGCAGGAGTAATGTTGTATGAAGTGTAATATTGTTGTAATATTACTTGTACTCGGGGCGGGTCGGGGTGGCGTCGGCCGGGGCCGTGCGCCGCGGGGTGGGAGGCTGCGGGCGCGGAGTGGGAGGCTGCGGGCGCAGAGTGGGAGACCGCGGGCGCAAAGTGAGAGATCGCGAGTGCAGAGTAGGAGACCGCGGGCGCGGGACTGAGACACAGGCGGCGCGTCAACCGCGCGCCGCGGCGGCACCCCGCAGCCGTCATGGTCTATGGAATCTGGAACAACATTGACAAATCAATATCACATTTTGGTCACAGCCTTTTAGCTAAATTATTGTGTACGTACTGTACGTAGATACGTTCGTGCTCGTACGTAGATGCTGTTTTCATGTGATTAATCAAAAATATTCATCGATTCATTATCTACCTCATCTGAGATGCGCAACAGTTCTTGATAAACTGATCACATAATTTCAAATCGACTAAGCAAATGTTCAGCCAGATAATGCCCTAGACTTATATTTTGGGAGTAACTGGTGAACGTCCTAAAATATATAGATACTATATCCACGGCTTGTCGGCTCCACGTTACTGATGGTGCGAGTGTAACGTACCAATACTGTTGTGTATGTAATTGGCAGATGTCAATATAATTATTAGTGTACCCACATATTCTGAGTACAGTAAAATGTAGTTATTTATCTACCCATACTAAACGACAGTCTATAAACAATGGTGGTTTGATTGATGTGCAATCTCCCTTATTATTAGATAAAATAAATACAATAGTTACATACATATTTTAATTGTAAACAAATTGATCCCCTGGAAAATCCTGCCTTCTACAACACAGTCAACACTACAGTTGAAGGCAGAGCAACACTTTGTATCACATTTACCTGTTTACAAATAAAAATCTTTTATCTTTATCTTATCTTTTACCTAGTGAGGTGCTTGCTCTCCTCGTGCACGGCCATCTCGGAGCTCTTAAACTCGTTAAGCTCGCGGCGGATGGCTGCCTTGTCGCGGGGCGTCAGCCGCGTCCACGGCTTGTCGGCGCGCCGGTCGTAGTCGTGCGCCTGCGCATATTGACAAACAACTCATAATATTGTATAGAACAACAACTAGTAACGAAGGAGGAAGGCCCAGAAAGTCATATATGGCCCAAGTAAAGGAGAGGCGGGCGTCATGTCGTATAAGGAGGTCAAGGAACTGGCAGAAGATCGGAAAGGATGGCGCATGCTTTACAGACAAGGGCCTTGCCCTTAAACTTGTGATGATGATATAAAAAACTAAAATGTTTATTCAAAAATAAAAGGAGTAACATAGAATTAAAGCACGTAAACGACTTTACACAGCTTTTTCGGGATATAATGTAGCCTATGGCACTCTCGGGATTCATTCTACCGGAGTGATGGAAAATCGCGACCAGTGTCTCTATAGCGACGTGAAACAAGAAGAAACAGACAAACCAACACATTTTCGCTTTTATGCAATAGTATATGATGTTTGTTCTTAATATACGTAATAATGAAACGACGCTGACGAATCATCTTTAAAGAAAATTAGGCGCAAATTCAAACTGCGTAGGAGCAGAAAAACATTCGAAAGATCGATAACTTTTTTGCTTGATTTTATTTATTTATTGTCATCGACAAAGATACAAAATAACAAATTACCTATTGGTTCGCGTTTTGGCATTGGGTAAGGCGGTATACAATGCGTACGAGTATCTTTGATTAATTAACTGTTTGCTGACCTGCGTGACTTCAATATAATCGCTGAACCGTATGATTTTCTTCTCCTTGAGTTCGTCGACAGTGGGTCGGAAGCTGAGTTTGCGCAGCAAGTACCGCTTCTTCTCTTCTTTTTGCTTCTTCTCTTCAGCCGGCGACTGACCTGGAACATTAGAAAAGAGTAAATTAGTGAATTTGTCCAAAAAAAATGTGTAGAGAATAAAAACAAAGGCGTTGAATGGATTAGATACGCTTCGAGCGAGTTGATTAACTGTTTGGCCGGCCAGAAATTTAGTTAATTGTGAAACTGTGAAAACGGCACTAACAAGTGCTTGTCGTAGAAACACTTCATACTAAAAACCACCCAGAAGAAAATTGAAGAATACAAATGATGAGTTGTTATACGTTGAATGTGTGTGTGTGGTTCTTGTCATGGCATTTTACTTCCAAATAGTTATTTCAATAATTGTCGTAGAAACACTCGTAGAAACACTTCATACTAAAAACCACCCAGAAGAAAATTGAAGAATACAAATGATGAGTTGTTATACGTTGAATGTGTGTGTGTGGTTCTTGTCATGGCATTTTACTTCCAAATAGTTATTTCAATAAATTAAGTTGCCGCCAAGCACCTAAAGGTGTATTCTGGCAGATTCTTTTGAGAGCCAAATTCATTCCAGCCCAGGCATGCTTCACCTTCGATCAGAGTCTCTTGTGCGGGTGACGCTTCACTGTAATGCCTGACTGTCGAGTGTAAACAAAAAAAAACAATGAGTTGTAGTTTTCAAAAATCTTATTTTGCATGTTGATGAATGATTGTGTGGTTGGAGGTGAGGGTTTACTCTATACGTAGAGCAGTTTTTAGGGTATCATACCAAAAGGTTCTAATCTATCCTTAATACTAAGACTCCGCTAATTGGTCTCCAGTGACAGCAGGCTAACCATGTAACCAGCCAGTTACATGACAGACAGGTTACATACAGACGGAGCATCTACTGGAAGGATGTAGGTTCGAATCGAATCCCTCATTTTAAAATAAGTTCACGTGTAAAAACCTTAGTGCGGGTTTAGCACATAGTAAAAATAACTGATATATGTACTTACTTTTGAGTATATTCCTCTCGACGAGCTCCTCGGCGGTGGGCCGCATGGACAGGCGGCGGATGAGGCGCGCTCCGATAGCCTCCCACGACTCTTGCCGCTCGCACTCACTCTGCACCACCAGGATGTTCCTGCACGGGGAATTAGACTTTGTATAATGAAGTATTAGGGGTCAGAATCGAATAAATAATGTTAGGAAAACACACATAAAATATATATGATTTCTGTTTACTGAATTTTCTAAAATATATTCGTCTCCTCACTAAATAATATACGTATTACGAGTAGGTATATCTAGTACCTATACCACAAGCGTTTGTTAAGTATAATGTGGACTGCCACAGTTCATAACAGCTCAGGTGATAACAGCTTATCAGGTGAGAAAATAAAGAAAGTGATGACAATGCAGCATCTCTGTAAAGGCCTTATAACCTTTGCAACTTGTGTCAATTATATTACATAGGTGACAGTGCACAATCATTTAAATATTTTGAGTCACCATGACCGTTTACATTTCTACGATACCTCAACTTGTAGAAATGATGGTTCACATAATAATAAAAAAACTATATCTACAAAAATCTGCACAAAAACCGTACTTCAAAGCTTGTTCGAATCCTCGCAAAATAGTCATATTTGAACCGCACTAGTTCTTTCACAAAAACTATTCGCGTCAAGCTGCTATAAATCCGTTTGCAACACTCACTTTTCACCACCAAAATATCTTTACGTGTAAACAAAACTCCGTGAGATCTGTCCCGAAGTTTACAAAGTTTCGTCCGCGAGACTTCGTGATCAACTAGCGATTTTCTCTGACGGCCACCCGTCAGCTATAAACCTACAAGCTCACGCGTCGCTGCAAATGTTTCCATAACACCAGCACGGCACACGCACGTTGGCCGACACCCAATTCCCGTAATCTAGGCCGGATCCGATTAATAAATTAGGGCTGTAAAGCGACTTATTTAGTCAGAACGCGCCATCACACGCTTTCGACAAAAACAAAATAATACAAGAGAAATTACGAGAGCGTTCGACGGAGTTGTAGCAACAACAATGCCATTGCCAAGAGCTCGCTGATACAGGAACTAATAAAGTGGTGATAACAAATGTCCGTCGATACCGACCGAAATAGCCCTCCCAGGCGTGCAATGTCACACGGGCGGGCGCTGCAAGCTCGCCCGGTACTATTACGAGCCGGTTGTATAATATACACCTACAAAACATTACGCCTAATTAACGTGTGTTATTTCCACGAGGGTGAATCAACTAGAACGATCCGATAATGCAAAAATAGCTCGCTAGAGTTGGGACCGCGAGCGTATCGTGGCCGCAGATAGCATCATAGTGCGTAACAGGGTGTGACAGCCCTCGAAACACAGGTGAGCGTAGGTCATGACATTGACATCGTACAGTTATGATGTCATACGGCAAGCCATCTATCTACTGCGATTGTTTATCCTGTCATCTTAAATAGTCCGATCACGTGATCCCATAAAACGTAACATCGGTCACGCTTTGGAGCTTTATGCACTATCAATTTTTGTGGCTACGCCAATTCTACACATCAATATTGTGACGTTAGCTCACGGAAAACAGTTCTGAAATATATTAGAGTAAGTAATGCTTTTAAAAAGCGTTTTGTAATCGTCACGGGTATCGTTTGGCAAATCGTCTGACTGCTATATTGTACTAGTATTTCCTGTACCTATTCGGTGCCAAACTGTCAATTACTAGCACAGCTCATACTCTGATTCATGGCCGGACTTTTCCCGGATCGTGTATTTTACAATAGAGGCACGTGAGTATAAACTCATACGAGACGCTTTGGTACGTCCTTGAGTAATGAATTCTAATTTTGAACACCCAACTGATTTGTCATAAAACAGCTTTCTACGTCTTAGCTAAATAAAAGTTAAAACCAACTTTTACAAGCACCCCACGAAAAATATTAATCACATAGTCTTATAAATTTATTGTTTACAATTTTATTGTAAACAGCATAGCTTACATTTGATTTTATGAAAAAGACAGTATCCTCGACGGCACTTGTATTTATATTGCATAACTTTCGCCTTAATATTGTATTAATCGAGAAGGTTCTCATAATCAGTGTTTTTTTTCTGATAATCAAACAAAAATCTTACTATAACGCCTACAAAAAAAAAGTGAGCAACCTGATGGAAACAACAAGCAACAAACCGGGGCGTTATGGTCACCTCGTATAGTTTGACAACTTTTTATAGAATTGTGCGCGTGGAGTCTTCGTTCATTATTTGAATACTTCATTATAATATGTTACCTGTTAATGAGCTCCTGTCGATCGGGCCGCAGCGCTAGCTTGATGTTGAGGCTCTCCTTCCTAGCGAGCTTGGCGGCGACCCTCTCGGACTCACTCGCGTACTCCCCGTCTCGGTACTCGACGGTGCCCTCCCAGGGCCGGGCGTTCTCCTTGTTCTCCAGCGCGTTGCCCATACGAACTGGTCGACTGCTAAAGTAGACAAATACACGTTAGAATGTAAGTTATGTAAACTATTTTAGGGGCTTATGGGAAGGATTAAGTCGACTCGCATACAAAGATTTTGAAATAGATACAAAATGTCGTGAAATGGTAAATACTAAAATCATTATGCCGAGTTGGGGCTGCGTTTGGCAGATATATGATATGTTTGTGTGTGTGTGTAAGTAAAATGTCTGTTCAAATGTAAATCTATCACAATAAATGTTTTGCTTCCTTTTTTTTCTAAAAATACGGAATAGGTAAAATGTACAAGAGTTTATGGATATAATATAACCCGGTTGAAGACCAGCGCTGGTTGCTCTCTCGCTGAATTGGGGTTGTGTTGTGGTTTTTATTTGTTTTGTGTAAGTATGTGTAATTGTTGTGAATATTGTCGTATCTTTCTTTGATATTTCATCTCGTATAGACATTTAGAATCCGAAACAATATGTTTAATATAATATGTGTTTCGATATTTCGAGTCTTCGATATTTCATTACTTAATAATAGGTACGAAAACTAGACATTCAGTGCTACCGAACCAGTAGTGCTACTTTAGTGTTGATTTTTGTATGTTTTGCATGTTTTTTATTTTTATTTTAATACTCCGTGTTATTGCGTACCATTATTGCAATTGTATAATAATGAAGCGTGTTTAATGTAGGCAATGTGTTTTTGCACGGGTGTGTTAAACGTGCACTAGTATATACCTATAGTTATATGAACCTCTAATTTCAACCTAGTTCTTTATAAAATATCGAATAATAAGATCTATATCTAAAGTTTCCGTAACATTAAGCGAAACAAATATAATGGTGGTAAATGTAGGCTTTGAGTTCTAGCTGTTCATTCTAGTCAAAACAAGCAGAGACATCAATTTCTTTTTTGCGAAGATCATATTTAACTAAATGAAAATTATTCACATATTTAGTAACTAATTAAAATAATATAATATATAATAAATAATTAATTGGATTTATGGCTGTCTCAGTTCAGCAAGAATGTACAGACATCATAATAAAAATATTTCAAAATCCCATATCAAAAAACTATTATTTTTACTAGATTCCTTGATATGAAATCTTGAACATTTTTATCGAAACCCTTGCCCTGTTTATCACCGCAATAAAAAAATGAAAACATCTATGCAGGCCTATTAAATTAATAACATTCGGTACATTTATATTGACGAACGTTTGTTTCACAGCTAGATTATACAATTATACATATACATGCAACAACGAACAATACGAATAGGGCTTTAGTTATAGTAATCTGACAAAGGTGACATTCTGAATGATACAATTTGATATCTCGATACGTTTGATGGTAGAACGTCTGTAAGCGTCGGAGGGCGTTTATTGTCTAAAGGTTACAGCACACCACATCGACTCACCACTAAACAAAGCTATGCACTATAATTCTTTTATGATTTTTCGTATCGGTAAGTTTAAAGTAATAACATAGGTATTGGTAAATAGTATTTTTGCTTTTCTCGAATTTCTAACATTATTTTAAACTTTATTATTGACAGAGTCTAAAAGACTTAGATATTATCAGAAAAGACTATGTTTACTAGTATTATGAAATTGACTAAAGAGACACTTAAAATCAAAATATAGATTTAAAAAAAAGACACTTAAAATCTATGTCATAATACCGTGCAAAATGAGGTACTTAAAATCTGTGTGCCACTTGAAATTTATCTAATAGGTATTTTCCCAAGCACTAAATTTACAACCAACGTAAATTACTGTAAACGAGCATTCTCAAACAACTCGTATCGTAAAGTTGCGATCAGCAGTCAAACTCAATTTTGTAAACCTACAGTTAAAGTTATGAGTACTGTGATATACTGTGATACAGTTCTGCACACCAGAGAAACCCCTGTTATGTTATAACAAGATTTTTGAAGAGGGGTTTTCTAGAATTTTGACAGTATTTTTAAGATCACAGTGCATAGTCGATGCGGCTGGCGAAGACGTCAATTTGCAAGCTCGGAGATATAGTAAGAGGTAGATGATAGAAGCGTGCATTTCACGATGCAGGCGAGGTGACAAGCAGACCGTCCGCAGGCCTCTGATGGGACAACAATCAATTACCATATTCTGATCCTCGGTTTCGGTGGCGGCCGCCTGGAGCCGCGAGATGGGAACAGACAAACATGTTTCAACGCGATAACCAATCTATGATATTGTATCTGTGGCGAATTTGTGGTACTCTTTCCTGGTGCAAGCGTTATTTGTTTCGGAATAGTACAAGTACAGTTTTCAACGTTACTTTATACTATCGGAGAGCGCAATAAGATATGTTTTTGCTAATTTGGCGGCTAGGTTGATTTTAAATTTTATGTAAAGACACTAAGACTTCTAACAGGCTAGACGCACACTGAAACCTACTTTTATTGCAATCTTTTTTTCGACTTCACTAGGATTTCTTTCGAAAATTCGTTCCGTAAATCTAATAAAGAAATATTGAGCAATGTATTTTCGACACTTTCCGCCAGAGGCGTATCAATTACTCCATACAGTTTTATTCGAATTACGATGCAAATTTCCTAACAAGTAGCCTGCGTTACAAAGTTGTTAACATGCTCATAAAGTAAGAACGGTCTTACTTTTAGTTTTTAGTAAATACCTAGTTAGTCTATTTCCTCATAAAATCTCGGTATTACACTTTAATTTAATATATCAATAGGTAAGGCTAGTAGTTGTTAATATGCTCATTAAGTAACGGTCTTACTTTTGGTTTTAAGTAAATACCTAGTCTATTTCCTCATAATATCTCGCTATCACACTATAGTATAATATATCTCTAGGTAAGGTACTGACTTGAAGCTAGCATGATGGTGGTCCTGGCGCGGCGCCAGCGGGGTGGCGAGCGGCGTGCCGGCGGGCGAGGCGGCGGGCGCGGGCCGCTTCTTCAGCGCCGACTTGAGAGGCATCGCCCCGAATATGGGCTCCTTGGGGGGGATCTCCTCCACGCGCGACGTGTCCGCCGCCGCCGGGGGCTCGCCCTCCTCCTCGTCTTGCTCGTCCTCGTCTTCAGCTGGAGAAAACAAGAGAAATTTAAGTACAAAACATTAATAAAATAGAAGTTACATATCAAAACCCGGCAGCAGCAGCGCTGGTTCGGACCGGCAGGTTTAAGGTCGTTTTAAACTTTTGACACTCATAAAACACATTACGCATAGACGCAGAATAGATTGGTAGATCCACGAATATGGTCAACGGTTGAGAGTAACATTTCAAGAAACTCGTACAATCCTATCTTAATTATCACACTGATATTATAAAGGCGAAATTATGTGGGTGTATGTGTCAATAATAATCATGTTTTTTACTTATTCACGCTCTTACTGCTGAAGCGATTAGGATGAAGTTTGGTATAGAGGTAGACAAGATCTCGGATTAACACATAGGATACTTTTTATCTATTAACGCAGAACGCTGCTAGTATGGTTATAAAACAAATATTAAGAACCTCACCAACAACAACCTTACACCAACTTATTTAAAAATATTTATTTTCAAATTATTAAATGGACTTATATACATAAATAGACAAACATATAACTTTGCACCAAAAGAAAATGTGAAACCAACTTGCGTAGATCGTTATGAAGAAATAGACAATGTAGCATGTTCATACATACATACATACATAGGTACGTACTCGTGGCGAATGCATCGATCGTGTCGATATAGTGGCATTGGGGACTAGACACCGTGTGATACGACGTCTACTTGCATTCTACTACGAATGAGGGATACATATATACACCACTATATTCTATAATACAAGGTTTATTTTCAAATGACGTTGAACAAGAGTTGATGCTTTGAACGAACGTAAACGCAGCCTTATATGCGTCAATTACTGTTTATATAGACTAAAAATAGTCTACACACTTACAGATTTATACTATACAGCTACAGATGTTTTTTATTATTTAATCGGCCTATTAAGTACCCAATTGCGTAAAAAGACGGTTCGATTTACTATATTTCTGTGCTAATGTTTTCATAAGTGCATATGTATGTAAAATAGAGGTGTGTAATGCAATGTCAAGGGTACAAATCATTTTCCATTTCACAGAACGATTTTGAGTCAGAACTTAAGCATCATAAATTTCGGGCCGACGTTCGAGGAGTCAACACCTCCTGAGGATGCCTCGTGGAGAGGCGAAACACGTGTCGACGAGAATATCTTAAAAAATCAAAATTCATTTATTCATTGCGAAATATAGGTATTTACAATGCTGGTATTATGTGCATATGAGTGCGCTATATTTCCACCCATAGGGCGTGCAAATTACAATTGCTCAACTACTAGAAAGCTTCAAGACACAAGGTGCGGTGTTGGTAAGATCTTGAGAGCCACGGAGGCCACGTTGGTTAGGAGGTGAGGTGTGGCGGTGGTATATGGAGGAACACATCTAAAAACCATCAAGTTTGTTGTTTGAAGTCGGTTAAGGAGCAGACGCAGCGGAAAAACAATATATATTTTTCCAGAGTTTCAGTTACAATGGATTTGCGCAAAGTAACGCCTGATTCAATATCTTAAGCATCATAGTACTCCGAAGAGAGCAATCGATTTATACTGCAGCGTCACAACACAGCGAAACATTTCTTGGAACTAGTTTGAATCGGCTCCAGAATATTGCACGCGATGATAAAATATAGGAAGAGCCCAGTATTCCAGCAATGGCAGCAATGCTAGCAGCTTATTTGGCGCTGCTTCAAATCTCGGGGAATGAAAGGCACGTTGTTACTCATCGGTCGCGTGCTTGTGACAAATGCATGTCATCGCTTCAACTGACTGGTGTAAAAAGATTTTTAGTCATTCGAATTATGCTTTATGCAGATTTTGGTTGGTTTGTGACGATATTGTTTCCTTTCTTTCTTTGTGTATCGCTGTGAAGTAAACTTTGCCTCTCACTTGACACGTATTTCCTCACGACTGAGGGTCGTGACTCCCCCGCAGAAGTAATTCGTTAGGGGAGTTCTCTTGGGCAGATACATCGTGGTGGGCGCCCAGGTCCTCCACGGTTTGCCTATAGGTTGCTAAATTCTGTAACTAATCTTCGGTGCTTTTAGCCCGGTAAACAAAGTGAGAATTAATAACTTACCTACGTTTTTAAATATATTAATAGAAAACACGTTTTTTTTATTTAAAACAATTTGAATTAAAACTCTGTGTGAGCTTAATTTGTGACACATTATTACTTTAAACACGTTGTTTCCTAAGTATTATTAGGCTAACTTTGCACCCTACCTAGACCAAGCTTGCATCGTAGAAATGCAAGCTTCCTATTTGTGGTGATACTAAAATAAATTATACTTTATGGCTCTATATGTATATAATTGACCTGGAAGAGATCGCTCTATGCGAAAAGGCCGCCTAATGTACCTAGGTTAAGTAATGTCTTTGTATATTATTGTTATTTTGTTTACAATTTTCTGGTGTACAATAAAGCAATATTGATTGATAGATAGATAGATATGTAGATAGATTTAGGTACACTTAATTAAAAACACCAGCACAATACAGAAATATACATAAAATATGAAAACTTAAGCCTTGTGTCTTAACTGGCGACCTTATCGCTAAGAGCGATCTCTTCCAGGTAACCAATATGATTATTATGATGTATTGGTATGATTGATAATTAGTTTGTTATTAGGTGGATGTAGGTACTCACAGTCGGACAGAGGCGGGTGGTGCGCCACGGCGTGCTGGTGGTGGTGCGCGCGCGGGTGCCTCGTGGGGCTGGGCGAGCTGAACATGGGCGGCGGCGGGATGGGCCCGATCTCCGACAAGGCGATGGGCGGCTCCGGCAGCTCCGACAGCATGAGCTGCTCGCTGCCCTCCGCGCCGCACCCGCCGCCGCCCGACCTCACGCTCCCGTACCCGCCCACTGAAACACACAAAAAAAAAACACATTAGACTCTTTTTTCTTCATCATTTTCGTATGAGAATACCCAACTATGTTGTAGAAAGTATTCAATAAGACGCCTAATCGAGTTGTATTACTCATTTCTGTGGCGCGAATACTGTAGCTCTGCTACACAGGAACCTTAGGATATCTAACTGAGAAATCAGTACACTTTGACGTACTTATACTGTACAATAATCTTTTTTCAGAGCTGTAACTAATGCTTACGATTTTAACATACTATCATCGTAATTAACGTAATATTGGACGAATAACCATATTTTGTTTTATTATTATTATTTCTGCCGGTTGTGACTACCCCGTAACATTAAATTAACATGTTACCGTACCGTATAGACCATACAAAGCACTATTCAGATTCAACTAATAGCTTAAATCAATTTAAATTTAATCTCCTGTGTAGAGATAAACCATTTTTGAAATTTATTTTCTATAAAAAAACTTATTCAGCATAAAAATATTAAAATTACTTTTAGATGGATCACTTTGCTAATGTAATCGTCGAGCTCAACGGGCTTAAGAATTCACAAGTTTTTCAAGAGAATTTCGACAGTAAATTTCTACTGTAAGTTGATTACATTTCAGCACTCTAATTTACATTTGACTAAAGACATAGGATACAGATCTGTGATTAATTATGCTTAAACAGCCTAATAAATATTCAATGAATTCTCAGTAGCGAGTCTAGATCACGATATTTCGAATAAAAAATACCGTAGGCTTCTTTATATCATCATCTACATTCTTATTTACATTAGTACAGTGATCAAGGCTGTGAATGCATGTGAGTTTTTGTTTACGCTCAAATCCTAAAGCGATTTGTATGACATTTATTTTTATTTCTTATGATAAACAGGAGGCTCCACGGAAGTCAGGAATCAGAACTTGACGAATTTGGAGTGTAATAATATAATCAAAAAAAATCTACAAAACTCTTTGTGATTCGCACACGGAATTTATTATGGAGATAATTTGTAGGTAGTGTAAATAAATATGTCCTTACCGACATCTCCCTGGTAGCAGACCCGCCTCGGGAGCTTGCCGGCCGTCAAGGAGTTGGGCCGCTCGGGCCTCATCATCTATAAATATGTCCTTACCGACATCTCCCTGGTAGCAGACCCGCCTCGGGAGCTTGCCGGCCGTCAAGGAGTTGGGCCGCTCGGGCCTCATCATCTATAAATATGTCCTTACCGACATCTCCCTGGTAGCAGACCCGCCTCGGGAGCTTGCCGGCCGTCAAGGAGTTGGGCCGCTCGGGCCTCATCATCTATAAATATGTCCTTACCGACATCTCCCTGGTAGCAGACCCGCCTCGGGAGCTTGCCGGCCGTCAAGGAGTTGCGCCGCTCGGGCCTCATCATCTATAAATATGTCCTTACCGACATCTCCCTGGTAGCAGACCCGCCTCGGGAGCTTACCGGCCGTCAAGGAGTTGGGCCGCTCGGGCCTCATCATCTATAAATATGTCCTTACCGACATCTCCCTGGTAGCAGACCCGCCTCGGGAGCTTGCCGGCCGTCAAGGAGTTGGGCCGCTCGGGCCTCATCATCTCTCCACCATTCTCCAACTTGTCTTTCTTTGGTTCTGGAACAACAACAAACAACATCATTAAATAATGCTATAAACTAAAACATATGCAGTAGAATTGGACCTTTGGGCATGTTGCCATAAAGGACGCGGGTTCAAATCTCCCGAGCCTATATTATTTTTGCTCATCTTATAATTTTTACAATTTGTTTTGATTGCGCTGGGCGAGTATGCGTCACATTGTCGCCTCTTGTTTCGGTTTTGGCAAGTGGCTCGCCTTAAATTAGTCAGTCATTAACCGAAATGGAATTGGTTATTGCCGCAATTGCGACTGCAGTGAGCTTACAGCTGAGAATATTCTCGAAGAAAATTAAATGAAACATTAACGAGTAGGAAATAATTCTACGATATGGCCTTCATGTCGATAAGAAAAATGCATATGAATACAACTGTACCATACCATATGCACGATGCATATGGTAACGCATGCATAAAATAAACAGGAAGTAACGGTGTCAGTATATCTAGTCGTAGGTGTGGGAGGCATGGCGAGGATTCTAATAATAGGCGACAGGCGAGTACGCTGCTCCATTCACCGGAGCCGGCGTCGGCGGCGGCCTTGGCCCCATGGAACTATTGACGCATCTCCGTAACTCTACCAGATATAATAACTAATAAACGTACATCCAAACACGCCCACGGCTCGCTCAATTGATCCTCGTAAATTTTATTTTTATGCTTTCATGAGCGAATCTACGCGGCTTCGGCGTTGAGCGATTTAAACTTCAGTATACGAAATTCCGTATTTATGTAATAAAGGCTTTGAATATTTCAGCGTATAACACTTTTAAAGCGCCATAAATCCTTCAATCGCGGAATTCAATTAGCGAACAGCTAACAAAAGAATTGAATTCCCTGAAAACGCTGAAACATTATTAGAAAACGGTACCTTGGTTGAAACAATTTTCTCGGTAACCGTCAAAGGAGAGAAACAAAACCTATTTCCAATCTGCTCCGATACTGTGTAGCGGCTCAATAATTCGCGACACGAATCACGGCCGACGTCGTGCAAAAGTAATGGTTCAATCCTGGCTGTAAGGCGGCATTATACGGCTCGCTGTGAGGCAATACGAGTAATGGCGCCGCCAGGTGCGCCTGGCAGCGCCGCGCGAGGCGACTCGTGACCCGCTACGGTAAACTTACTCAAATCTATTACGACATACATCACTGCCAATTACTTAGACACTTTCGACAGTGCGCATGCAAATATTGGATGTAGGATTCGACGTGATTTATGAGCATTAGCTAGCGTCTAAATTTATCTGAAGGCCTTCAGGCAAATTGGGCGCACACGAGCTTAGCCTTTAAGTAAAACAATTCTTCGAGCAGACATAAAATAAATCAGACCGATGTCCAAAACGAGAAAAGTTCTTATTAGACGTAATGGACACAAGAAAAACATGTCTTTACGTACGACGAGAAAGCCAGGCCCGATGTAATCCCGTAACAAATAGAGTCCGTTACTTCGAGAATTTGGGCCAGGAGATAAACTTTCGTATTCTATTACAAGATCACAAGAAATCACCTTCAAGGGTTGTTTCAGGGTAAATTATTAGCAAATACAGAATACTTCATTACTTTCGACATTGCTATATTTAGTTGCGATCTCATAAACGAGTTTCCTGTACATAATGTCCTAACAGTGCGTTAAAACCCCATTTCCGTTTGAGACTAATAAATTAGTGTCGCTATAATCAAATGTAACTAAACAGACAAGTTTATCTGAGGAGTTGTGGAAGTTAGCGAACAACAAACTGAGATAAGGGGCTGTTTGTGAACAGATAGAGGCAAGCGAGACGTTTCAAGTTGTACATTGAATTAGATTATTGCTCAGCTGCGACGGGAATGAGGAGCGATCTAATATTCCTCAGCCACAAGTGTGTTCGGGAACCCGATCGTGGTTCCATACTGGGATCTAGACACATTTATTTGCATAGAGGTATTTATAGCATAGGGCACATAATCGTATACTTTGCTGTGTGAACTATACCAAGTTATTATTAGTACGCAAATGTTGAACTAAATTCCGAACCAATAAAGGCAAAAGATGATGACCGACCTTTCTCATGACTTTGGTATGTGATAAAGAAATGTACTACCATATTGTTATACCCAATATTATATAACAAATACTAATGCGTCACATTGTCTTCGAGCTCTGTAAATTAAAAATAAAAATTTGTATATAAAACAACTACAATAACTCAACCATTCGAAAATGTATTTATCATTTCTATATTCACATTATTAGAGGCCGCAAAGCGTACCCTATCACTTAGCAAAGATTTTTTCTGACTGTCTGTAGTTTTTCTGTTCTCCATCTTCTCTAGAAATAATATAACAAAGCAAGCTCTCACAAAAAATACACATTACTCTAAGACAATGTTATGTCTCGCGGAGAAAAATAAAACGTACATCATTAGGTACAAAGTAGCAGTAATATTTTCTTGTTGATATATTTTCTGGGAAAATGGTAATTTAATAAGATTTTGAGGACAAAATAATGGTCTCATAAGTTATATCTGGGTCTGGTTGTTTGTATGTATAATAAGTATGTATTTACAAAAGAAAAGTATATAAGTATTATATCCGTTATCTAGTACCCACGACACAAGCGTTTGCTTAGTGGGGGGCTAGATGGCGTTGTGTGCAATGTCCCGAAATATTTATTTATTTATTTTATTATATCAGACATCCTCCGTTCAGAATCCTACCAATATTGTTACATAAAACTAGTCAGAACAATGTAAGTACTTAGATGTATGAGGAATGCGAATTATTCTGTATTCAATAGAAGATAAAACAAACGTACAGTCCTTTGTTAAGTAAGACTTATGATCACATTAATGTGAGTATAACGTTTGTAAAAGTAGTAGTATTCCTATTTCCGAGTGAAAAAATCAATCTAGCCTATAGTGACGTTTATGTATCTTCCTTCATAAAATGCGTCTATTTATCAATTGAGCCTGTCAGCAAACGCCTAGAATAGCCATAAAAGCCAGAGAAGCCGTTCAATAAACGATACCCATAATCATATTACGATGTTAGGATAGGCCGGGCCCGACGATAGGTCGACTCATCGTTTATTCTACAAATGCTTGAGCGCTCATTTGAATAGCACGAAATTTGCCACGAACATCCAATTTATCCAACTAGTCGCCTGAAGTTAATTAAAGTTATAGACGTTCGCCTTCATTTGCTATTCCCTGAGGTATTGTAAAAGTATACGGCCCAAAATTTTAAGGCTGAACTAAGTCTTTGAATTTCTTTAGCTGAATACATTAATTAGGCTATTTTCAATGCAAATATGTAGATACCACATTGAATGAAATCATCAAAATGTTTTTGATAGCGTGGTTGGATTAGGTTCGGTTGGATCGAAGGGTTCAAAAATGTGAAGAGAAAATGCGCTCGCGCGTTTCCCCGCGTCCGCAGCATTCGGCAGCTGAGGTCGGGCGGGCGGGCGGAGCCGGGGGCGATCGATGCGGCGCCCTTGGCCGTCCCACCTTCGAGGACATCCGCCGCTGCAGCGTTACGCAACTCTTGCCTTGCCCGCGCCCACACGTGCCCCCATACATCTCTCTCACCCACCCTTCAATGTCTACTACAGGTAGCTTACACAGAACCTAGTCGTAAAAACCTAACTTACAAAAGCGAACCTCCCACACAAATGTTTACAAAGAGATTACGAACAACTTCAGGCGGACGCCAGACGGACATTTTACAAGTAAAAGCTATTTGAATTTCTTAAAAGAATACTAAAAACGAAACCCTTCAAATAAATTCTCTGAATAATTCTCGTTGTTTAACAAATTACAGCTTTCGTGAAATTGTTTCTCGAGTATGTCTGTCTTTTGTAATTATCATTAACCTACCTATCTAAATTGAATGCGTTCAAACGTCATGATGTGCCACGAGGCACCTTATTGCGTAGTTGTTGCTTGAGATGCGATGAGGTAATTAGGAAGTTATGTCAATAGCGGAGCATTCCCGGCGCGAGCGCGGTACCAGTAATAGCGCATACAATGTCAAGAGTACGCAGCCGAGGTGGTTGACAGCGGCGCAGATTACATTACAGTCAGTGATAAAAACCGAGAACTACGGCGTCTTCGTTTTCGTCTTAACGCTCGTCACGTTCGTCGTCGCGTAAAACGACAAGCTCCGAAGCCACACAAACACGGATTTGCTCAAAATAAACTCACTCAAAACGCAAACATACGCTGACGCTTCAGGTATTCCGCCTGTTTACTGTCAGAACGTTACCGAATTACAAATTGACGGAGATGGGAATCTATCACACGCCTACTTTTTTGCAGTAGAAATGCTGAGATGAAACGGGTTTAAGTACCAAAATATTTATATTGGAATGGGGCGATATAATTATAGGTGTGGTCGACCGAATAAATAAGCAAATTTCTGTCGGGACTAAACCGTGACGTAGAGCTGTGGTAGAGCGTAGTTTTATGATTCAAATTTTTTGAAAGAGTTCGCGGTGATAAATTGGTATCTCAATCCGTAACGAGGACAATTTAATCAGTGAGGCAGACAACTGGGTCACAGCTCTCTAGATCGCAGGAATTCGTGAACCAACATGACGAAGAGAAGACGTGGTGACATTGACAAGATCCATACGTGGGCGACCGCCGCCAGTGAGATAATATTTCGCTTATTTTAAATTTTACCTTCAACTTCATGAGACTAGTTCAGTGAGGAAGGTCTTACGTACAATAGGTAAAAAAATGATGACGAAACTGTACGGATTTCTGAAGACATCTCAAGAATAGAGTATGATCGATGGGTATATTCAAGTCTAGTTTCTAGCTTGACCTGAAAATCAGCACTTTGTGCCACAAGATACTGGAAATAATGGATGATCTAGTACGCTCAGGGTGATTGATCATAAACAAACACCCACCGACATGAGGGACATAAAAATCAGTGAGAGCAAACAAAAGCTATAAATCGTTTATTCCATTGGGCCCCGGAGCGAGCGGGTGTGGGTCAAGGGCGCTGGTCCCGCCCTTCAGCCTTTTCACATTCCCTGAATTATTGCTTTGCCTTTGTACCGCTCCCGCACAATTACATCTGCCGAGATTGTGCGCTCTCAGCTTCCCACATTCCTGAATCTGGTCAATTACGGAGCCGTAATAACCATAAATAAACAAAAAAAACGACCAGAGAGTCTATTACATTACAGACGACTCGTTTAAACGAGAAGATTGCTAACATACTAGCAATTAATGAAAAACGTAATCCTCTCACGTTCGCTCGCCAAATAGAGCTAGCTAACCAAATTATCTGCGGAGGCACAACACAAAGAGATTTCGAAATCAGGTGCCAATTCAACCTTCGCCTTTAGGCTTGAACAAAATGCTTTGATCTCTGTTCTTAAAAATAAAAATACATTTTTGCCTACGAACAGTCCTACATAGTCAATACAAGGAGTCTGCTATTTTTATCTTAAAAGGTTCAAAAGATGAGCACTTTGTTATCCTTATCACTCTTGCCTGTCATGTACAAATATGAAGAAAAATTGTCAATTTCCCGACTCGAGATGTGAAGGTTGTTGTAGCTGAGAAAAACAATAAAGTTGAGAGACAAGTTGAGATGGATCATACAGCCGTCACGCGGCGGAGCATACGGATATAAAACATCCGCGGAGAAAAGAAATTAAGAATTCAGTAGCGAGCAGGAAGCGCTGTCACACTCCGCTAATTATATTTTTACTTTATTAACAAGGTTTGAGGAAGACGGACGTCGTTATCGGGCGGAATGTGGTGATTGACATTCGCGGGGCAATTAAACCCCGCGGCGGCGCCGACCGGCGCGCGCGCAGCCGCAAATAGTGGGCAAGGCCACTCCGACACGCCGACATGCCGTTATTTATTGACATCTTCATCGGCGCTACATGGGCTTTCTACTATCTTCCAGATTGTGAAAACTTTAATAAAGTATTTCATATTTTTACAGTGGTTGCTTTATTACAGCGATGTAATGATAGCAAATACAAGGAAATTGCGCTCAAACACGAGTCATAAAAAACTAGAAAGCTTAGAATTTGTCGACAGACAACAAATGCTTTGAAGTAATTTATCAAACAGCACTAAGCCAAAACCAAACCCACTAAAGTCAACATTATTTCCAAGTGTATGTGGATAAACTCCGCGATCACTCTGCTTTATATGCGTAGGAGTCTTTGATGAAAGGAATAGTATCCGTTGCAATGATCGAATACAGAGAATATTATCTTTGGCCAGTTATAATCGGATTTGTGCCAATATTTTGCAGAATTCAGAAAAATAAACAGACGAAGAGGACACTTCTTCGGATGTTGTTGTTTCTCTACTCGAAGATGGATGCCAAATCATCAACCAAATCAATTTAACAAGAATATCGTGAATCACAGCGCTATATCTTTATGGATGATTATAATAAACTAAAGTAACTTTTTACGTTTTGCCGTAGTAGTAGTATTGTCTAAAAAGGCAATTCATTTTCAATGTCGTTAAAAGCTGTATCATTCCCAAATCAAAATATTATAATCACATTTCAAAAGAGCTTTACGTTCATGCAGAACTTTCGCAAACTTTTAATATATTAAAGCCTTTGAAGCGTTCTCGTATGAAAACATTTTGCAACAATGCCTTTTCGAGTATGTGCTAGAGTTATCCACACACAAGTTTACAGGCAAGTTATGAAAAGCGGCGGCGCGTGGGCGGACCTGCCCCGGCCACCTAGGGGACGCGCACAATGAATATTTAGTGTTATTCGACAGAAACCACCTGCCTTGCTGTAATTTGAATTGTTAATATAAAATTTTACTTTTAGGACAAAACCAATTAGCTTTTTTCAGCGGAAAGGGCTTTTCCTGAAAATATCCAAAGAAGGAAAACAGCTGATTCAGTCTAAATACTCTCAACGACAGATCGTATTATTTTAACCTTTTATCACGGTAATATTATCTATACTTTTATCGAGCCAAGTTATTTTAAAAATACCCGCTTTTATGAATAAAACAGACACTCAATGAAACGTCTCTATTCTACAGAATGATTTAGTAAAAGCGATGAAAAACTACTAAAATAGCGTTGGAATGATATATGATGACTTAAACTCAATTTATTTTGCGATGAAATAACTATTTCCAAGGAATAACTATTTGATGTGTACATGTAAGTGATGTGTATGCGTCGGTGCAAGAGCGTGACATTGACATTGGCAGTGCGAGCGGTCAGCAGCCGGGCGGCGAGGTGATGGATGGACGACTACACCCGGTGCTGGCGGTGGTGATGAGGTATG
>OZ026812.1:7257342-7344923 GCA_964023185.1 Macaria liturata | reverse complement strand
ACTTGCCTAGATTTAAGCCTGCGTTTGTTGATTCAGGAGGCTTTTCATCGAATTTCGATCAGGAAAAGTGTCTGAGGGAAAACCGAACCCTAAAATATCGGAGTTAAAAGAAGGTTCATATTCGCAAAGGGCTACAAAAGTTTTATATTTTCAATTTTTACTACGTACTTGTATCTTACAGGCCTTGCAAGTTACAACTCAATTTTACGAATACCTTCAGCTGTATTCTCTGACTAATACGTACAAGTATGTGCGAGTAGTTACGCTTCTCTAACCCAGGGGGCGCCAAACTTTACAGTTGTATCGATGACTGTACATGTTTTACACAAGCGGGATAATTTATCATTGTCTCACTGTTGAAAGGTTCTTTCAACGTAAATTAAAGCTGAGAGTTACTGCGATAATTTAGAGCTAAACAAAAGCCACATTCGCTCATTCAACATCACATTTATTTCGGAGCTCTTTAATCGACTTTGTGCTTCTTAAAACAATCACGGAATTTTCTGTACAAAATACTAAGTCGTCATTTCGTGACCCTACAAGAACAGATAACAAACTCTGGAAACCAGTGAAGTGAAAATTACAGGGTGCGAAGAAACAAGAGCCAACCGTGCTGAAAATCACAAAGCTACGTTGGAAAGAGCGAAGGAGTAAACACAAAGAAGCGGCTGAAATTGTCATTACAAATAGGACATGTTGGTTGAGTTGTGAGCCGTCTCGTAGGAATGACAAAGGAAAGATGAGCATCACTACGCCGAGAGAAACTGCTCGCGAGACACTCGATGGAGCTTGCAACCGTCGAGTGTTTGAGAGACATACTCGGTGCGTGCCTAATGCGCTCTCGGATAGAAAGGAAACGTTCTCAAGTAGAAGCTTTTTTTTTTTTTTTTACATTAAATAGGCTTACGTTTGACTACAGCCTGCCTGATGTTAAGCACCACTATAGTCTAAGATGTAGCACGCTTGCCTAGAAGAAACCTATTTACTCTAGATTTGAAGACCCCTGGGTTATAATTGATAAAACTTATTACACACATTTAACTATAATATAGCGATTCTAAAATCTAGAGCAAATTGGTAACTTGTATGGGAGTAGGTATGTCACGCGAATTTAAGTGATGTTTAGCAACAGGCAGGTCTTTTTGACACGTGAATCGTAAACTGCACAAAAAAGGCATGATAAGCGAAGATAGCGGCGCACAAGGACACATTTCAATTAATAACTTAATTATAATTGATTGTTATCTGCATTATGATTGATATCTACATCGATATATTCAGTTAATTATGAACAGCATATTATACTTTGAAATATGTAATACATATTGTAGAAGACAGAGGGAAAACGTTATCAACGAGAAGGTGCTGGCAATCATGATCCTCAGAATTACGGTTTAAGGTAGTGGAAAACTGATAAATAGATACTCAGATCGAATACATATACACATATATGTACAGTACCTACAAATTAATTAGGTTTAAAGAACTTTATTTCACACAAAGATACATTCATCTCTTACGCGTGAAACACAATTAAAACGAAGCATATAATATTACTAGCTGTGCCAGCGACTTCGTCCGCGTGGGATAGTTATTTTGAGCATCATATTTATTTTTGCAAACAACATCTTTCGTTTTTGTAAATTATAGCTGTAACTCACGACTTGAACCGTTTTCGCATTGCACGCAACGGAAGCCCTCAAAGATGAATATTTTCCCCGTTTTTTTTTTTTCACATTTTCCATTGTTTCTTCGCTCCTATTAGTTGCAGCGTGATGTTATATAGCCTAAAGCCTTCCTCGATAAATGGTCAAATCAACACAAAAATAATTTTTCAATTCGTACCAGTAGTTCCTGTGATTAGCGCGTTCAAACAAACAAACAATCAAACAAACTCTTCAGCTTTACGATATTAGTATAGATATATTACACTATCAACATTTATGTCAATGAATGTATGACGCTATCATATACTATCATCTTAGTTCTGCGCAATAAATTCGATAATAAAGGGAGCGGTCTTCTCACTCAATCAATTTATTAAAATAGGCCAGATAATATGACGTGTCTTGTCTATCTTCTCATGTAATTTGTTTATGAACACAACAGTTATTGTGATTGCTATTTATTACATTCACACGCAATGCACGACTGGTTGCTATGTAATAAATTTTCACGGCACCGTTTTATAGATTTTTGGAACATTGCACTGCGAAACTTTCTATGTAATCACAAACAGATATACTATTGAAGTAAGATGGAGTAAATTCATTGCAACATTTACACTTGCATTTTAGTTTGAAAATGGCTTGGTCCTTCAGGGAAACGAAGACTTCTGTTGTTTTACAACAATTTAACATATTTTTATTACCATATCCCAAGCATATTTCCAAATGTACAGTTACTAAGACTAAAAACTGAGGGATAAAAACCCAATCCCTCAAGGATTCTACCCAATTTCTATAAACTGCCATCTAACCAATATGACATCATCCATCCCGTGACAGCGGTACGTGACCCAGCAGCTACATATATAGCTAACACAGCACTCATCCCATGTTCCGTCATTACCAGCCAGTTATGTCGAGTAATTCAATATTCATGTCGATAAAACGCTAACATCTAATAGACTCCTCATTCAATAGGCGAAGGTATAGGGCAGTTCACAATATCACGTAAAGCATAAACATACCGATTGGTCGGTCAAGATGAATGCGTGATAGGATTGAGCGCTACTAAGTTGCTAAGTAGCTACCAAGTCTTGGTTGGACCAGCTAGCTAACACCTTCAAATGTAAAATCTGTCGCCTAGCGCCTAACAGTGTGTTCCGCAGCCTCATATGGGAGTCAGTTAAGTACATGCAAGCTTGGGTCACATTGTTCGTTTGTGCGAGTATCGCTTTAAGTGTTGAAATGCAAGTGTAAAAAACGACTTAAACATGAGGATGAAACAAAATCTGTATATTTTGGCCATATGGAGGATAGATTAGACAGTTAGGAGTACTGAGCTACATATATTGGTTATGTTTGATATAACGCCCTGTATCCAGGGAACCCCGTGTCCCAACATTGGTGACGTCACCGTCCGAAGCGCCCGTCTGCGGCGCTGCGGCCAGCTGGGTCAACGATCGGCGCCGTCCTGCCATAGCTTGTACTACCGACTTCTTTATACTAGCTTTTGGATAGATATTCTGGCGAGTGACATATTTATTCATCGTATGGCATTATGCAGTGGGTTATATGACTGCGTTAAGATAGTTAGAGTAGTAAGTTCGTATGACAGTGGTGAACTCTGGTGTTGTAGAGTTTTTAGACTAAATAGGTATGACAACGCTTTAGAACGCCGTCTTCGACGGGGACGCAAACAGTTAGATCAAGCGAATCTCTTGAAAATACCCTAATGTAATTTTGATCAGCTATCTAAATGGTAGGTAGGCAAGTATATTGCAATATAGAGAGTTTGGCGTAGGAATAAGTTTTGTCAAGCAATGGGCTCTCTGGACTCTGTTAACGTGTAAGAATTAATACCTCGCTGAGCTACACCTTCTTTGGGACTGCTTACACAGAGGTAATAAAGTTAACTTTCAGTTCCAGAGCATTAATTTAGCTAATAATATAACTTAGCGTGCGTGGTAAGGCCCCAGGACGCAGCTAATTCCTGCCACGCGGCGCCGCTCCCGACGCACGGGCGGCGGCAAACGGACCACTCACTAATGGAACCATTGGCGACTTTCCGCAACATTGCACACGACCACACTTTTTATGCCACATGAAAATCATTAGCGCGATTGATCACGTTAATTTTACGGTTTTTCATCCACCATTTATCAAGTTTGCATGAATAGCGTGTGTATTGATGTCGATGACAGTTTCATCCGATAAATAATTATATTTACGACGCGGATACACCAACGCGATATAAAATGGGAAATGCGCGTCCCGTATCGCTAGAAAAGTCTACAGGAGCACGGAATTTAAAAATATACCAGAATTTTATGTAAATTCAGGTTTCAGCATAATCCTCCACGCATCCTTTCAGCTGACTCTACACTATCGGTCGCTATGAAAAGATTTGAACCATAAAGTCTGTACAATATATATAATATGTATATACATACATATTCTAAGATTTTATGCAACTCCAGGCTTCTATGGTAAAGGAAATAGTTTCAGTTTAATATCTTTGTATTTCACTATATCAAGAGTTTGTTCTAGGCAAGTGAGCTACAACGTAGATTGCAACATAGTACAAAATATATTATTATATATTATTATTATTATTCTGTATTCTCTGTCTAACTCAGGTTTTTGAAATTATTAATCGCACTTATGTTGTTCAAGCTGTACACTTATCATCATAGGAATTTGTTCTGGATTAAAACCAGCTTTAAATGTATACTTAGCTTATTTGGGAACACATTCTGTTTTGTGTACCATTATAAATAAATAAAATAAAAATAATCGTTTATGGTTTAACAAATATATCCAATACTAGTGGACGCCCGCGGCTTCGCTCGCATTGTTTCCGGATAAAAAGTAGCCTATGACACTTCTGGGACCTCATAATAGCTACATACTAAAAATCATGAAAATCCGTTTGGCCGTTTTTGCGTGATGAGCGTTTAAATAAACAGATAACCAGGGATACAGATAAAGAGACAAAAATTCTATAAATTGTTGGAACGTGTTCTGTTATCAATTTGTATGTCCAAACATTTTTTTTTATATTTTCAATGTTCAGACTTTCGACCTTCTTCAGCTTTATCTTTATTTATAAAACTCAAAAGTGACTGACTGATCGACTAACTGACTGACTGATATAGTGATCTATCAACGCACAGCCCAAACCACTGGACGGATTGGGCTGAAATTTGGAATCAAGGTAGATGTTATGACATAGGCATCCGCTAAGAAAGGATTTTTGGAAATGCCACTTTTAAAGGGGTGAAATAGGGGATGCAAGTTTTATTTCTTAATGCGAGCGAAGCCGCGAGCACCCACTAGTTGTATGTATAAATAAATAAATAACGCTGGCGTCAAACACATCAATGTAACACTATTCAGTAATTCTAAACGTATAGCAAAGCGCTCCCGAGTAATTAGCAATGGGAATACATAGCTGTCGCTTCATTAATTGGCGTGAAGCTAAAAGTTATGTTGTCGTGGAATATTCAGTACGTATATGAATACGGGCTTTGGAAAATGTGTGTTAGAGGGCGAAATAAAACCTAATAGGGAAATAATACCTTTAAACGCATTTTCTCATATTTAAGGTAAACTGCCAGGGAAGGTCGGATATTTTGAACAATGATGCATTTTAGAGTATTTATAGAGAAATAATAAATTTGAAATAGAAAGATAAATGATACCGTTTAACATTATAGATGTTTTAAATACAGCAAAAATGTTGATAATCTTACTATAGTGTAAAATTTCAATTGCAAAAATATACATATATCGTCTGAATATGACTATCTATTTTATCACATTACAAGATAACCAGTGCTTAAGTTGTTTTGATTATTTAATTCCTCCTCAAGCTAAAATATCATCTTTAACAGCGCAATGAGGTAATAATTACAAAGATAAAATAACGCAGCCGACTGGTGCTTCAAAATAAGTTAAGGTTAGAGTAATTACTTTGCCTACCTAAACAAATTACGTCATAATGTGCGTTGAAAATTCTAATTATCTATACTAATATTATAAAGCTGAAGAGTTTGTTTGTTTGTTTGAACGCGCTAATCTCAGGAACTACTGGTGCGAATTGAAAAATTATTTTTGTGTTGAATAAACCATTTATCGAGGAAGGCTTTAGGCTATAGAACGTCACGCTGCAACTAATAGGAGCGAAGAAACAATGGAAAATGTGGAAAAAACGGGGAAAATTTTTCATCTTTGAGGCTTTTCGTTAAGTGCGCTGCGAAAACGGTTCAAGTCGTGGGTAACAGCTATAATTTATTAAGCTGAAGAGGTTGTTTGCAAAAATAAGTATTATGCCTAAAATAACTATTCCACGCAGACGAAGTCGCGCGGACAGCTAGTTATGTATAAGTGTACTCGTGTCATATAATTCATAATTAAATTGCGGTGAAAGTATTAATTAAACAAGAGTGATTTTAGAGAACACGTTCGTACGAAAGAAAACCATGCATTTTATGCTGGCAATCTTAGATAAGGTGCAGTTACAATGAATAAAATGGCAGAGATAAGAATCTACGTTTCATATCTGACTATTTTAACTGTCGAAGAATAATGGCGCATAGTACACAAGTATCAACCGAGTTGCCAATTAAGTAGACAAAACAAATGTTTCCAAGATTGTGAATTATAAATATTCAAAGACGTATTAAAGCTGTTTAACCGACTTCCAAATGAGAGGTGATACGTTCTCTGATTAGTTCTCAGAGCGATTGTATGATTTTAACTCTAACGTAACGTATTTGTGTGGATGTTTTTACCTTGTAGATGATTGCTGAGTAAAACTATGCCTTTACCTTCCATTCTATGTCTAAAACTTGGTTATTTTTTATGCAAAATATACTTATTTAAAACCGTAAAATGGTAGGCATTTGTTTTGTTTTACATTTATAATTAAGTATTATATTATTATTATTTATTTTATTTTGTTTTCTTTTTTTAATCTTTTGACTATTACTGGAATAACTGTAACACCATAAACTTATCATTTAATTCATCTAACCTTAACCAGTTAAGCACGGTCGTAACGGACGGGTCGGATGGAAACGACCCGAGGGAATCCGGATGCCACAACTATATCGCACGCAACGATCATATCTTTACCGGATCGCAATGGTGGTATGACACTTTGTGGTGTCTTACTCATACTCTGAATATCGCACCTGAAATAATATAATCTACCAAAGATGAGATAAATCCAAAGGTATCCTTATTATTTAATGTTAGTATCATAAGAACTTGTGTGTGCAATTAACATTTTTATTATTTATCCATTTAAGATTTTCGGTTCCGTAAAATGTATATGTTTTAATGTCGGACACTACTCTGGCATATTTTATGGACGTATCGTATATGTTAATAAAAATAAATAAATATTCCCGGGCATTGCACACAGCGCCATTTAACCCCACACTAAGCAAACGCTTGTGTCGTGGGTACTACATAACGGACATAATACTTATATACATACTTTTCTTTCGTAAATACATACATATACATACTTATTGTACATAGAAACTACCAAATGTTGGTATCTACTTTTACTTATACACTGTGCGTACATAATATGTAGTATTTGGAATATTATTTTAGTTTGACATTATTCATAAGTAGGTACATAATAAAGTGACAAAATAAGCGTAGCTAATATGATAAACAGAATTACTAATTACATTGTTATTCGATGCGTTGTAACCACCAAGCTTATGTTAATATGGCTTCTGAACCGCAATACTTTGCGATGTGCCTATGCTTTATGTATAGGTAGATATGTAAATATACGAACTGTTCACATACTTAGCTTATGTCGTCTTCAGATCTAACAAGATTGTCTAATCAGTTTAAGAGCAATCTTTGAATACTTTTAGACAACATGTTAGATCAAGAGGACCACAGATCATTCACACAATAAAAGAACAAGGACAACTCAATCTACATGTTTTCCTCACAACACTCCACTATAGAACAGGTAAAGTACATACTATACAATGGCCCGGTCCATTGACGAGCATACGGCGTCACATTAGTCAGCCCACAACCAGCGCAGACAGCTTGCTGGCAACCATACGCTGATAGATTGATTTCACTCTATTTGACGTGTGTTTACTACGGACTATGGAATGGGATTGAGTTACGTATAGAAATGTAGTGAACATATTATATTTTATTATGATAATATTAAGTAAATTTTCTGTCAACTTTAGTGTCTCTGTGGGACCTCAAGATGTCGCTGGCTGACGTTCGTCATGAAAACGCGAACGTAGTATTTATTTAGTTATACATACATAGTCATACTTGTAGGTATTTGTTCAAAAATGTCATTTTTCTATTTAATTAACTGTAATTGAAATTATGTATATACATATTTTTACTCAAGGAATACAGCGCTTAATACAATAAAAAAAAACCGTTAACATTCACGTTATCCTTATCGTAGATAAATAATAAAAAGATAGTTAGAAACCGTACTATTATTTTGCGGTATCAACCAGTTTTAGAACATTAAAACGATTGCATTAGCAAATCCACTATCCTAATCAACTGTTGTTATTAATTCACGCCAAGGCACCGAGCCAATAATGGTATAGGCTTAAAGCCTGTGGCGGCAGGTTAATCTTATATATTGGAAGCAGTCACTTTAAATTGTGCTTCAGGCTGCAGAGGGTTTAGTAGTTAATTTAATAACGATTGGATTCCAATGCAATGCAAATGCCGGAAAATATCATTACATACATTTTTTAATATTTTAAAAAGTAAAAGCTTGCGACGCCTAGAGTGCAATAAGACAAGAATTCTACTTTGTTTTTGGAAGGCAGAGTATAAAACTGCTAGTGCAAGAGTTTACAATGTCTTCTTTACCATTTTATGAGGCCGCAGACAAAGTTTTCAAGGTAGTAAAGCAGTGTACTTACGGCTGATGGCATTATACTGGATGCTATGGAAGCAGCACGTGTTATACGTTCATACAAGATACCAAAGCTTGGCGTATTTTTCAACTATGTTTTAGTAAGCAGTGCATTTTACATATCAATCTTGCGCTCTTTTCATACGGATAACCAATTAAATATAACGGAGTAGGTATGTCAGGATAAGGGCTAATGAAACCAACCTACTGACTAAAACCTACCATTATATCTTTTCGTCCCGGCAAAGACGGGTTTCGCGGGCAAGCGAGCAATCTCTCTCTTGAGCCGTATTTCGTCATGACTGAGGGTCGTGACTCCCCCGAAGAAATTATTCGTTCTGGGATATTGTAGTGGGCGCCCAGGTCCTTCCATGGAAGACACATGTCCTCGGATATTGTGGTCCTCAAACATGTCGGTTTCCTCACGATGTTTTCCTTCACCGTTAAGCGAGTGCAAATCCACACTTAACTTGCAAATACAAGTCATTGGTGTAGGACCGGATTCGAATCAGGGTGCGTCTGGATGAAAAGCAGACACTGGAACCGCTGAGCCACACTCGCTTTTTAGCGAGCAATACTCCTCCGCGATTCCGGTCCAATGGCCACCTGTTCTTGCACTATGCAGTACTTCATGCATGCTAGCAATGCAGTACTCACCAATGACGTTATTGTTCTGGTGGTGGTGGTGCGCGGCGAGCGCGGCCTGCTGCTGCGCCAGCTGCGTGGCCAGCTGCGCCTGCAGGGCTGCGTGCATGCTGGCGATGTTGCGTTCCTGCGCGCTGAGGGCGCCGCCGCCGCTCCCCGCCTCGCCGCGCGCCTCCTCGCCGTACGTCGGAGACAACTCCTCGTCTGCACAAACATAAATATACACTTTTAAACACAGTCACATGAAGTAAATAACAATATACGCTAGCAAATGTGGTATGGCTGGTAAAGCTTCAGATGAATTGCAGATACAGGAGTTTCATTCAGGAGACAGCTGACTAACTTCCATCTACAGGGTAAAAAATTTTTTTTTATAAAATTACAACATACACAATACATACATAGAGGCACATCAAGATAGTTTCTAACCAAAAACAAAACGGATATAACCTTGATATAACGTAACGAACCCAAAACTACGTTTCGATTTCGGCTGACAAACGATCCAGCGCCTTTTATAAAACCAAACGAGAACCATAAATTACCGTGGGCCGAAGCAGTTATACCGTTTGTGGCATATTTCCAAACACTGTCAAATCACACCACAAATAAGATTCCAATTTTCTGTGAGAATTCTGTTGAGAGATTTTAATTAAAGGCCCAGGGGATGGGCCAACTAGTACGTAGTGAGAACAAAGACACAGTTGCTAATTACCCGGAGTTCCGGGGTCAGCACCGGCTTAGCAGAATTACTCTACCTTAGGGATAAGTAACCTTTTTGCTACGTATGTAAAACTAGCTAACGCCCCGTGGTGTTACTCACGATAATCCCGGATTAGTAGGAAGGATAAACTCGGATCTAAAACTATTTCTACATGAAATTGCAGTCAAATTGTTTATCCGTTTATATGTAATGGAGAAATCTAACATTTGGTAATTGAGTAGTCCAAATTTTATGTATTTTACGTAATTATAATGTATAATATACTCAAGTGTTAATTTATCTTTAATTAATACGATGACAATTTATTTTCTTGAAAGCATCAGGAAGTGTTTCAAAAGACAAAGATTGCAAATTATAATCAGTACAAATCCTACAGAAAATGTTTCAATGCATATTGTCAATTTTTTTCTTATATTACTATTACAGGAAGGAAACGAACGTTATAAAAATATACGCAAAGGTCTATATATATATAGATGTAACGTTACATAATAACACTGTGGGTGTTAATAGTATATTGTAGTTCTTTACTACTTTACTAGACACGCTTCAATAATTCTACTCAACTATACGTAGTAAATTGTGTTTACTTCTAACTAATACATAAGTATATGTATTTCTCAATTGAAATTGAGAACTTTATTTACTGCAAATACTGCACTAATACTACGTTACTGTATATCAATCAATTCAATATATTAAACTATTTTATTATTTAACCTTCTCATGGAGTACACGTAATTACAAATTCATTTCTCTCGTCTCAAGTGATCACGTTTCGTCTTATGTGAAGGAATATGGAACATATTTTGACGTGTCGCAATGAATATGGTTTGTAAGAAAATGTAATTTAAATCATTACTATAATTCACTGTTTTTATTTATATTTAATTTCAATCAACAGACAGCGCTAACCTATATTCTTGGATGTATTTGTTACATGGAATATGCTCTCAGCTTATCAGACAATGCTAAATGACAACCAAAGTGTGTAATTATAGCAAGCTTATCTCTCTTTGGCTCTATTATCTAACAAATGATGATGGCGTCTCACGAGTAAGTAAAAGAATTTTAGCAAGAAAATTTCCTTTCTCTGGGTGATAATAAAAACGACTGAGATAATTTTATGACTGATTTTAGTAACATTATCAAACTAAACGAATTAATGTCGAATGGTAACAAAGAAAACAATGGTAAACCTTGTTGTAAAAATTATTTTCTGACAAATAGATCTAGCTGTATGGAAACGTTAATCTGGTATTAAAAAATACCTCTTATACCCAAGTTAATGGAGGGTCTACCCTATCTTCAAATTTAAATTTCGTCAATTCGAATTTTGCCAAATTACAACCAAAAAGCTCAGTTATATCAGCGTGAATAAAGAAAAAACACACTCACAAACTGTTGCCTTTATGATCATGAAATATGATAATATTGCACCATAAAAAACATCAACTGCATCTGACGTGGTATAGAATAGCGCAGAAAATATATACGCTCAGTACACGGAACCATGAATATTAAATGCATACGGTTACGTGTGTCTGTGTTATGGTACGGACATAATTGGCGGACTCACTCTGTGCTGACTATTACATAAATATCATCTTAGAAAGCAATACGAGATGAGCATGACTTTCAGTAACGTTTGAAGAGAAATTATGCGATATTTTGCAAGTGATACTCGAACATACTATGTGAGTTACACACCACAGGGGAGATTTTGTCACTATGTATGTTTATATGTTTGTCCTTTCTTCAGGCTAAAACGGTTGAACCAATTTGGTTGATCATTGGTAGGGAGATAGATTAAGCTCTAGATAATCACATCTTCGTGTTATTTAATGAGACTGGCCAACTCTGGTGTAGAGCGTTTATCAAACCGCCCTAAGGGCATATGGCATGGCTTAACGACTGACGTACTATGACAAACAGCGGGACCTACAATTTAACGTGTCAACCGATCCACGAAAGCGCTCAAAATGGAATGCCACTTTTCGGTCACCCATCCAAGCACTGACGGCGTCGATCTTTGCTTAACATTGGCAATCGCGATTGTCTCTGCTACCTGAGCTACGGACTGCTTATCATAGTACCACAGTCGTTAAGTTATGTCACAGACCCTTAAGGCGGTTTGAAAACCCTTAACACTAGAGTTATCCACTCCTAAAAAGATCAAGGAGAAGAACACATCTATAGATTCAGTTTTAACTCGGATGAACGCAGGTAACTCCGTAGGTCACCGCTAGTACGTTATACATACATATTTTCCAAGTAGGTAATATTCATATCTACGTGTCGCAGATCGGTTATAAAAACACAATACTATTACGAGTTTTATTGCGATTAAGTATTGTGTTTTTCAACTGAGTCACACGACCTAACAATGGATTCTGTTTTCATTACTAACGGCCCCATTTTGTTTCAAAGATATCACCTAGATTATAATGTTTGCAAAATATTAAATCTTGACTTTATTATGTAACTAGCAGCACGCTGCGGTGTTAACTTTAATTACTGTTACCCGAAATCCTGAATATAAAATTAACCTATGTATTGATTCAGGGTCTAATCGGCTTCTAAAATTAATCAAAATTGGTTTAGCCAATCAAATGTTACAAAACACACATTTACTCACAAGTTTTCGCCTTTGTAATATTGGTAGAACACACGAGTGTATAGAAAATGCTATAGACATACATGTATAAACACACATATGTATGTACACAGCAAACTATCACCTTTATGATATAATTGAGATAGAGGGAAGTGATAACGAGAGGCCTAGATGAAAGGCAAGTAATGACGTCGTTTTCACAAAGCAAAGAGAACCAATGAATGCCCAATGAATTCCCGGTCGGAAGGGGTGGATTGGGGATTAAATGAATAAAGGCCGACCCCGATATTATTGGAGGATAAAATTGTATGCAAAAGGAAACTGTTATTTATTATTTACAAAGATAAGATTATCTTCTTGGTACAACATTATGACTGTCATTACATATTAAAACACGCAGTTATGGAGATTTTCAGTGTTCTCTTGTTTTAAAAAGATAGAATGTATATGGTATTCTTCATCGTATGAGAGGGACCAACTGTGATGTCAGAAATTTCAAACCGCCCTAAGGGCCTCTAATATGTCTTTACGACTGCCGTACAATGACAAACAGTGCATTATGGTATAAGCACAGTGATTAGAATCTTAGACAAATTCTCTCTTCTTTTCATCGTATGACAGTGGCCAACTCTAGTGTCAAAAATTTACAAACAGCCTTTAGGGCTTCTGACGTCACTTAACTTTATCTCTACGCACAAAAAACAGACAGATAGAAAACTAGAATCAAAATTGATACATTTAGCTTCTTTGATCCGTTATCAAATGATACTATTGGCCGTCAGATTTATACAAGTTTCCTAAAGCAGTTCAAATTAATTTATCACTTCGTGTATAATTTAGCCATGAGTCAGTAGCAGGCCAGATTCAATGGTGGGCGTAAGCCTGTAAGGGTCCAACCCTGTTTTTACTAGTCTCTGAGAACTTTAGGACCCTAGGAACTAAAATGGTTTTGCTAGCCGATTTTCTAAATAGAAGGATTAACGTTTTGTCCGCGTTTATATTTCGCGCACGTAATTTTTGTACGGATTTGCACGAAACGCAAACGCCGTCAAGTTTTTAAATTAATTTTTGTACGGATTTGCACGAAACGCAAACGCCGTCCAGTTTTAAAATAAGTTATTTATTTTAACAATTGCTATATTCAGTTTTTCATATTTATGTATTTGCCCCTGAAATATGTATTAATTATATACCTCTAATATATTTACCGCCCCAGTAAAGATATACCAATAATTTAACTGCTAAATTGAACATTGTTTGGTCTATTCTACTTAAAAAAGAGAGTTAGAATAGAATAGAATAGAAAATCATTTATTAAGACAGTCTTCAAACATACACACACATATATATACAATAAATAAATAAATAAGTTGAGTTGATAACATCCTTTTGCTAGGTAGATGTTCTTATTCACTGATCACATACAATATATGTTGTTATATCGGAACATTTCTTAATTTCAGCTATTAAAGTAAGAAAAACAACAACAATCAACTAATAGGTATGTATAAGATGACTGTTATTATTTTCCAAAGTAACTTACTGTCTTCGGGTACAGGCGTGATCGGACTCTCGGGCAGAAGGATCCCTTTCTGCACCAACTCATCCCTGTTCGCTCGGACGGATATCTTCCTCTCTAACGCTGAAATCAAAGGAAACAGGTCACCTTTAGTAAATAAATATTGGTACAATAGTACATATATGCTTAGAGTAAGGAACAAAGAGTCTTGCGAACACATATTAGAAGTACTTTAAAAGACTTTCACAGGTAGGTATGTAAATAAAAAATAAAAATAAATATCTCGGGACATTGCACACAGCGCCATCTAGCCCCACACTAAGCAAACGCTTGTGTCATGTAACTATGTATACATACCTACCTGTATACTTAGTAGAAATATAGCTACCTTGCGACGCCCTATGTGTTACTGAATAAGCAAACAAGCCTATTAAATTTCTTTAAATCGGCTCAGTCCTTGAAACATTACGAAGGAATAAAGACACTCCCAAATCTCCTATATATATGTATATTAGTATGATCTTTACACACACACATCCAACCCATGCCAACTTCATTTACATAATTGTACATGTTTTTTTTCTCGACGCAGAAATCTAACCTGCGAAACCTTAGAAGTCAAGTATTGATAGATATATATATAGTAACTAGCTGGTTCCCACGACTTCGTACGCGTGGAATAGTTATTACCATAAAAACTATTAAGTTAACCTTAAAAGATAAACATATATTGTTGAGGACATTTTGTTAGATTATTTCAAGAGAAATAATTCTTTCATACATATTTTTGTGATATCTTGAACCGTTTTCGCAGCGCACGCAACGGAAGCCCTCAAAGATGAAAAATTTTCCCCGTTGTTTCACATTTTCCATTATTTCTTCGCTCTTATTAGTTGCAGCGTGATGTTATATAGCCTAAAGCCTTCCTCGATAAATAGTCTATTAAACACAAAAATAATTTTTCAATTCGCACCAGTAGTTTCTGAGATTAGCGCGTTCAAACAAACAAACTCTTCAGTTTTATAATATTAGTATAGATTTACAGCATTAAAAGAAAATTGAAACGAAAAAGAAACCATTTCCCTAGATGGGTTGAAATCTCCGGAATTCCCTAAATTATACTCGTATTATGCACCCAAAATATATCCAAAGAATGCGCAGACTTTTAATAGTAAGAAAATATTCGAGAGCACCCTCGTAAATCCAACAATAACAATCAAAACTCAATAGATTATCGCTGACCATTCCACACAATACCATCCTAATGGATCCTGGCGTGTTTGAGACCGATACCGCGATTACATAACTTTAGCTACGATATAACTTTTCGGATCAGATAGGATATTCTCAATTTACAGAAGCTACCGTATTTGAAAACTGCATCTCTCTTTAACGTGCAGGAAGTGACAGAGAAGGCAAGCGTTTTTGGTTGAAACTCTCGCTTGAGCGTAACCCCGGGCCCTTTACCTCGCAACATTACGAATTCTACCTGCCCAGTTTTTTGCCCACATGTTTTTGCCATCAACAATACATCAAGCAGGTCAATACTCTCTATTGTTTGGTTAATATTTCGAGCCCCTTGATACGAATCGTAAATGGAAGTTCGCAAATACGCATTAGGATTAGAATGTGAGTGATGGTATGTAATGAAGCAGAAATAGATGAGTAAGTGATTATGTTATAGTTCATTAATTTATTTCATATCATACATAGTTAGGGTTCCTGTGAATATAGAGATTCTAAGTGGATTTAACGTACAAAGTTTCATTCATTCTTTGTCGTAGTACGGTAGCTTAACGACTACTCTTGTACTTTAGTATTGCAATAAAGCTGTTGTTACTAAAGTTATTAAGCTGTTTGGGACCTTTAAAGACATTTTTCATTCATAATGGTAATATATACATATACTATGTAACATCGTAAAGAAACCGACATGTTTGAGGACCACAATATCCGAGGACATAGTGTCTTCTGTAGATGGACCTGGGCACCCACCACGATGTATCTGCACATGAGAACTCCCCTAACGAATTAATTCTGAGGGGGAGTCACGACCCTCAGTCATGAGGATATATTATTTTACTTTAGAATAATGTCGTATAGTTTGAATTGCCCATTGAAACTTTAACGTTTAGTCTCTAACTAAACTCCAATACCAATTTCAACTACTTACTTCTAGAAGCTGCCTCGAACTTCTCCGACTTCTTTTTCCGTTTCCACTTCCATGGCTTGAAGAGTCTGCCGAACGCCGAGAACTTGGACTTGGTTCTCTCGACGGGCGGCGTCCGCGCACCCGAGCCCAGGCTATTCGTTCGCACCGCTGAACCATTCTGTTTCTTTGCTGCAAACAAACAGATTCAGTGTGTTAGTATTTGTGTATAGGGGGATGTATGGAAGGAAGTTTGGGAATTAACTTAGTTGGCGTCTTGAAAGCTTATGTAAGCTTTTATGTTATTCAAAATTATCGTTGGCATTGTAGAGATAAGCGTAGCGTGAGCACATCACAGAATTGGTGCAGCTCCCCAGCAATCATTTTATTCGAGGTCAATTAGTCTCGAATGCATACAAATTGCAAAACACTCAAACACACACACTCACACACTCAAACACACTTACACAAACACACACAGTTCCATGTTAGTCAACTTAAAGCCAGAACCTATTTTATTAAATCTTTGCAAATTTACTTTCTGAAATGTAAATTCATATTTTTTTGTTCATACTATTATCAAAGAATCCGCACCGAAACACACTACAATGGACAGTTTGATTTGTGAGAGCGCCTACGATACAGGTCTCGAACCTAGTGTAGGGCTCGCGTAATCACTTAAGAACCTTTCACTCACTGCGGGTAATAGTCATTTACTTACCTACTTAAAATAAGTTAATAGAATTAAGGTTATATTTGTAAAATGGAAATAAATAAATTTTGTATTGTATTTGTATTGTATTCCCTGTTCAATTTGTTCTATCGGTGCAGAGAGTCATATTAAAATCAATTACCTACGTAGATACAACCTACGAGTAATAGTAGAAGCAAGCCAAGCGTGACAGCTCTACTACGTTTCCATAACCACATTTGTTTTCAATAACCTTTTACAAACAAAACAATACAGCATAAAACATCATCTCGCAACAAAGAATATGTACTGAAAGATGTTCCCACGTCAATACAAAAATAGGTACCAATATCGGCACAAATAGTAGTCACACGAAAACATATGAGTATAGCTAGGTTGGATACATCCACACAATCAATGGTACCATTATGTCGAGAGTCTATTGTTGAACACTGGCCGTACCTATCACAATACAATGCCAGCGGGAACCATATACATACAAAAGAGAGAAATTTTCTCGTGCTTACTCGCGAACGCGACGCTTTTGATTTTTGAACCCCATGTTCATCACTATCATAGTATGAAACGAAGTCGACTCCCGCTGTCTGTCCATTTATATGCTTAGATCTTCAAAGTTACGCATTGATTATGTTGTGTTTTGTTTAACAGATAGTGTTTGATAGGACGGTTTTTATGTATATGTCATGTATGTATATGTGACCGTGCGAAGCTGGACCGTATCGCTAATTAAAAATTAAAACATAGTATTACATATAAAAGCTACACACTACTATTTTCATGATATACTATAGGATCAATGGAGAAATGAGAGCGGCTACAAACTACGCCATAATCTAATTAGTTAAGAAGCAAGTTGTAAGTTACAAACTTAACAAAGAGCACTACGTCCATCAGATGCAGACCGGAGGTAAGACAAGCGGCTAAGTTATTAGTTATTCGTTGGATAGTAACTTACTACCTTCCTTACCAGGAGAAACTGTCCTAACTTTGGATTTCCTCATTTAATTAAAATAATGATTAAACTGGAACTAATAATAAATAGCAAGTAAAGACCAATAACGTTAATGACACAACACGTAAGGAACTTTTACTGTCTAGTGGTCATAGTGTGTACATTTTACATTTATTATATCAACATGAATACCCTATACATTGAACACATAATACTTCATGAACAATACGTCTCAATATATAAATTTAAAGAACTGTAAAGGATGATCATAAGAAAGTCAGAACACGAGGCATGCATAGCAAACCGCACCAAAGCTCCATTTATATGCAAGCGGCATCAATGTCGCCGGTCGAAATAACTTAAAGTTCAGTTTTCCGAGAAACACGGACTAAGTTGCTATAAAATGTTTTAAAACAATGTTATTTCAATGATATTAAATTAGTCAGACTTGGTAGAACCTAGGAATAACAATCTAGGAATGACAATCTTTCGAATTTAGAAACCTAATTATCTTCAAACAGTCAAACTATCAGCATACTTCTTCCTCAAAAAAAACTAGCCATGTGACCTACATACATCATATTGTGACAGCAACAAAAACCTTACTCGTAAGTTTATTTTGTTGGTTCAAGACTAAGGCAAATCCTAAAAGTAATATTAAAATAAAATAGGTTGATCAACTCATGGTAGGACCTCTACAACTTGGCCGGAATACAGGAATAAGAGTAAGTTGGCGTAGTATGACATAAGAAAGTTTTCAAGACATGAGATATTGCTTTTAGCGATTTCCTTTAATGCTGTTACGAGATACTTTAATGCCTGCGACTAAGGTCTGCTTTAGCCAAGTTTTAGTCAAAAGAACAAACTTCAAAGATCGTGTACAAAGTTCTGTACTGAACAAAATTGCTAGGTGAATATATATATAATATTTTACCATTATTTAATAAGACACATTTATGGTTGGCTTTTAAATATTTATTGTAGCTTGTCTTATCTTTATGAAGACTTAGTAACAAATGTATGGAGAATTTATCTAAAATAATGCAAACATAAGACAACTTTTATTTTCTATCGCCATATTAAATGACTAGTGTACAAAATATTTGCAGAGGAATTTACTCGACTGATAAATTGATAAGAAAACTAGGAATGTGTTTACTCAGTTTCCGTAGCACCATTGTGGCTTATCGTTAATGGCCTTAGAATACGACGTTCGAAGAATGCTAGTGTGTCCAATTTAGACTCAAGTACATATTTGAACATGTTGGTTACATCGATTAATAATATGTAATAGGGCAATAGTCTCAGGGTAATAATATGTGATAGGGCAATAGTCTCAGTGTGGTCACACAGACAAATCTGATTGGGTATGCTCGTAATCATCCATTGCAAAAAAAAAAAGCTTTTAGACTTACAAGTAGATATATGGGTCAATTTTTTTCGATAATATAATAATGTAATAATCCAAAAATCTCGCTGCCGTCTCTTACCTAATAGTTAAATTACAGCATAGCTATACACTATACACAAAAACAGACATTTGAGCTTAGATGGGACAGTAACTTGTATTGTGCTAGTATGTAACTATTTATCACAACAAATAAATACAAATATGCCAGTGGGATGCAATGCGATGAATCAAAGCTTTATTATATAATGTATCTTTATAAAATAGGTACTGAGGAGGTGTTGTACCTGAATACTAATGTGTAGTAGGTAAGTCAATTGTCTGCAATTACTACCAACGACACATTACTGAGCCATGACTAACGCGGTGTTTTAATAGGTTTGTCTTAGACACGTAATTGAGTATTTTTATTATATATTGTCGAAGGTTGCTGATGATCTTCGGGTAGTGCGTTAATACCATAATTGTTTTATTTACAAGTACCGTCGTGCATGGGGACGGTTGAATTGGGACGATGTAGAAAAGTTAAAGGGAAAAGACGTGTACGAGTATGTAGGCAACTATGAATCTTTTTTTTTAAATCAATAAAAATAAGACTAAAAGAAGATAAGTGAATTAGACAATTCTGTATTGGTTATCTAGTTAATAAACAAATACCTAGCTCATTGTCAGAAAATTAAAATTTTCTTTACGCTCTATTTATGTTTTAACATTGAAAGCATGCCTTTTACAAGGTGACAAAAAAACAGGCTCTGTTAAACATGAAATTAAATTCTAAACATTAAATTAAATGCTGTCAGAAAAATTGCCAAAAAAAGAATATATATCTGAAAAACAATGACTAAGCCAAAAACGTGAAGGAAAAAATGCAAAATGTTTCCTTCGGAGAAAAATTTGACACAGTAAACAATAGAGCGACTTAGCCAGACGAATCTGGAATCCCATTGATGGTGGTCGCCCGTGGCATTGACAGTGGCGACACTGTACGATTACATGCTTTGCAAAATTAGACACGGTCTGCGATGTCTTTTACGATTTTCCAGTGCAATTTTCTAGAGTTCGTACTTAGCTAACTCTTAGTGGAACTCACAAGCACTTGATAGAGATTTAGATAAATTTACACTAATAGAATAACCAAATTCAAACAAAATGAATTATTTTTTGTACTTGTGATTTGTAGTTGGTTTGAAAACTTATGACATTTTAGTTAGCTGTTGGCACTCTGATACGATTAAAAAGACTTCAGACATGGTACGTGCGTCTTTATGAGAAAACGCTATTATTAAAAACTTCATAGATCTAACATTTAACTCTGTATCTAATAATATTCCACATTAATTTTGCAGGATAGTTGAGCGGATAAACAGACGCGTATGATGTATGATTATCAAATGGCTTATTAAACTGTCTGACTCACGTGTCGCGCCCACACTGCCGACATTCTAATTCGTGAACCGACGCGACGTCCTCCCATCTCACCTTGCCTTTACTTATCGTCTTTTTACCTTGTATGTGACACACGGTACAGCCACAGCATACAGAAGGTAAAGTAATGGAAAACATAATGCTTAACATCAGGCAAGCTGTAGTCAAACGTAAACCTATACCACGTAAAAAAAAAAAAACATCTGTATACGAATAAAAAAACAAGTTTAGTTTGGCAATGAGATACCTAACTATCACATGCTGTAAAGATAAAATAATAATTTATTTTTATTCATTTATTTTCGTAAAGCCTATTTACATTATATTTTGCCTATTGTTGGTGAACGTTTTATGGTATATTTATTTCTTATGAATAAATGGATTATTTATTGTCAGGCAATTAAGTAGTAAAACAAAACCAACTAACAACATTTTCTAAGCCCGAGGTAAACTATAAGACTAGAGAGGACTCTAGACATACCCTTGTTTCCGTATGCTCTAAATCAATTTTATTGGCATTTGATATAAAAAGATAGCCAATATAAAGCCTACTGCTAAGCAGTATACTTTGATTGATTTGCTAAATGTTCTCTTCATAAAAAATATAAGTACAAGAATTGCTTTTTAATCTGTGATACTTTATTTACAATCAAAAAACCGGAAAAATCAAATAACTGCATAAATGAATATAAGATATGATATGAAATATTGATTGAGTCAATAATAGGAGTGATTATCAGTTAATTATGGAAGTCACAGGTACGTCACAAACTACGCTGATAGCACATGATAGCATTGCCTTGATAGTGCTGTGATGTGATAGGTTTTGCGTAACCAATATCATTATGATGCTCGTCGGGTGTCACGTGTGGTAACAAAGCAACATAAATTAGAACTTCTATGTGTGTAGTGTTACAACTATATGCATAGGTACATATATGTACACAAACACCTATATAATCCTACTTCCCGGTAAATACAATTATTTCACTAAGTATTTCATTTATTAGGTTTTATATATTTATACAGTTTCATATCATTTTCCAAATTATTTAAGTACATAAGTACAGTGATATTGAAAAGTGTAGAAATATAGCTTATTTCTCATTTAATTCCATTCCTATAGGACAAATAATTACGCATGAAGACAAAATTTATTAGAGATTACTCTTTTATTTTCTTGATCACTGCAGTGCGAGGAAAAGGAAAAAATAAATTGAACTAGTTCTGCAAGTGCCACCGCCATATTTTCTACAATTTTTCATCGGAGTAAACCACGTTAACGTGCAAAAACATGTACATTCGAACGTATTAAAAGAACATCAGGATCATGTAGGTAACAAATATTCTATATTAAGATATCAATTTTAGAAGATAGAAGACAATTAACATAGTTTCGACAGTTGTAAACAACTCATTCAAGGAATATCTCAAGTTATGACCGCTGCTCGACCTGTCGATTAGAGGCTCCGAAATAGACTAACTAAGTCAATTTAATTGTTGAGAGCCATCCCAGAATTAAATTGGAGCGAATCCTGCTGTCGTGCCCAAAGTTACATCAATTATATCGTTTATGTGCTTCGATTTATGATTGGAGATTAACGAATAATAAAATCGAGCTAGAAATTTTAACAGATAAATTTTGCAAAGAAAATTTTACAACTTTGAAATAGGTATGAGTGTGAGTTAAGTTTTGGTACTCTAAATATTCCATCAAGATGTTTTGGTTGGCAAACATTACTTATTCGATACAAAAAAAAAAAATAAAGGACACAGGCTATATGAAAAAGAAGCAAGAGGAAAGATGAATAAGGAAGCTCATCTTCTAAAAATAATTGAAAAATAAATCATAAGTCAAAACTAAGCGTAAAAACAATAAATAATGTAGAGATATTTTTCCACGCAACAAATGTTAATAAAACTACCTATTGTACTATGCATACATGATGTTAGTGGAGGCCAGATATTTACAGCAGATAATTTAACTGGGTAATTATGTTGGAATCCCAACTAAGTACGTCAACAGAAATTATGGATATAATGTGTGTATGTAATGCTGTCGATAGGTTTAAATATGGACTTTAGGCAAACACAATTACGTTGGTAAATACGTTTTGCTTCTCTAGTTTGTATAAGGATAAAACAGATTTGGATTTTAAGTGACTATTTTATTATGACCGATACGTACCTGTATAAAGAATTGTTGATTTATTTAAAAAAAAAAGCAATTGTAAATCAGGACCCATAGGCTAAGATAACTTTGAATTCTACAAAGCTCGCTTGCACAAACTACGGCTCTGAAACGCATTTAACAACAATGTCACTTAATAAAAAATTTGCTATGTGTTTAAGATACCACCCCGAAAATAAAACCTAATTCATTCATTTCTTGACTTCCAAGATTCCTCCATGTAGATTTTGAGTCTTCCGAGTATTTCGTTTTCAAAAATACGACTACAAGTCTAGCGACCAGAAGAAAAGTGAATCGAATCAACACCACCACAAAACATCAACAACAAGAGTTACCGTTACAAACGGCGGTGAAAACGGCAATGTGACATCACCAAACCGTGAATAATAGACAGATAAATATCTCTGATTTGATCTTTTTTCATTACGACAAACAATGAGACTTTCCCCGTATACCGCAGTTTCACCGGACCGATTAGAAATATGTGTGCAAATCGGCGATAATATACACTATGGACGCTTCGTATTAGCGAAATCATTAAGAACCACATGCCAAACAAATTCTTATGTGAAACGCAGATAAAAATATCGCGCGATATCTTTAGATTTTGGTTAGACGGTCACCTATGGCCGTGTGATAGGTCAGAATGCCTTGTTGTTAATCTTGGATAAAAAGTGTCTAATGTGTTATATTATACATATATGTAGTTATATAGTCAGAAATATATTCCAATGGGTTCGTGTATTTTGTGAAAAAAGCAAAACGTATGCTGAGGCAGATACTCAAAAAGTCCTAATATTAGCGATATATGTATAATATCTATGATAGATCAAATACTTCAAATAGAGATGGTTTAGTTAGGCGTTTTAGTAAAAGACAGTCTATTCTAGGCCATAGTACAAATGGCCTCTTGGATACCGTGCAAAATTAGTCGACAATAGTATGCTAATGTAGCACTTAGCACGTTTGGCACGAGGTGTTGTGCAAACGCATTTACATGACAACTCCTATCCTCCGCTTGCAGTTTTGAAATTGAAATAGCGTAGCTTTTGTCTGTGTATAACAAGAGATTCGTATCAGCGTACGGGCTAGAGTAATGTTGCGGAATTATCATAGGAATATCAGAACTACTATATACTGTTGTAGAAAATCAAAAGTGTGTTTGTTGGTATATTTGTTTGTTTTTCACATCGCAATAGAGTGAAGGAGCATAGTAGTATTTGGTGTGGTAGAGAAATAGGAACCTAAGAGTGGCAAGCTTCTTTTTATACGTTACAACGCGAGCAAAGCCGCAAAATGCTCATTATAGAGTTTTAGATGTATGTACATAAATTATGTATTAGCTAAAATAATTTAAGATTCACTAAAATAACAATTCAAAACAATGTTTGTTTCTGTATAATAAACGTTGTAGATTTAATTTTAAATACAGCAGTGACTATGCATTAATATGCGCTCAAACCTATGAACAGCAAGAATAGCTTTTCTATTCACAACATGGGTAAATAAATTTTCTTTTATTAGTGCTACACCAATACATACCAACATTTTTTTAAATAAAATGTGTTTGCACTTTACCATAGCTTGCCTGAAGTTAAGCAACAGCTATGGCATAAGATGGAGCGTGCTTATCCAATAAGAACCGATTGACTCTCGCTTTGAAGACACACGTCACAATTCATTTCATCTTAAATCGAATCTCTGAAATAGTAACGACATATTTACTACTCGTAAACGCCCGCGGCATCGCTCGCATTATTTCGGAATAAAAAGTACCCTATGTCACTCCTTGGACCTCATATGATGATGATGACGGTCATTCATCAGCCTAACTGCTACCACGAGGTCAGAGGATTCGAAAGATTCTGTAACCTTACTTTGCGAGCAAACAAATAATTTTTGTTTTATTTGAGGACCTACGAATTAACGTGTCATCCGACCCACAGAAACTTATGTAGTTAGCATCATTATGATGAGTTCGACGCATTACGCATTCATATGCATTTATTACATCTATACTTGCACAACATATCTAACAGGAGCTTGATCAGACCGTCAATGGTCTTGATTGGGCTGATTGCTTTCATTCAAGACCAGTCAATTGTCGAGAAAGCTCAAGCCAATAAAAATCGAATCTGAACTATGATTAATGATTGATTTAATTCACTGATTGGCGATTATTGGGGTAGAGTAAAAATCTACGAGTATTTGACAAGTATTTGCTATAACGAATCCATTATGTTTTTATTAATTAACTTGTTAATTAATATTTGTCTATCGAATATGATAAAGTTACAACCGCAACACAGGGTTACTTTAGGTAACGAGCAACTATAAATATGTGTGTAAACACTTTTTTAAATTCGCGGCAAATTAAAAGTATTGATGTACTAAAAACGGCCTTTGTTGTTTATGAAGTAACAGTAATTCTGTACACAGATGTGATTACATATTTATGCACCTATGTAGGTACACGATCTAAACTAACTGACCCTCATAAATTTACCTTCCTCTCCAAACAAAATATATTTAAAACTGGTGGGTGCTCGCAGCTTCGCTCAAATTAAGAAGTAAAACGTGCATCCCTTTAAAAGTGTAAAGTGTAAACATCTACCTTCATTCCAAATTTCAGCCCAAGCCGTCCAGTGGTTTGGGCTGCGCGTTGATAGATGACTATATCAGTCAGTCAGATACCTTTGAGTTTTATATATATAGATATTGTGCAAGATATTTGCACTAGGACACACCCATCGACAAGTATGATTACAAATCCCTATACAATCACAGTTGACCTTAGAAGCGACCCGCGAGGTCGAGCTGTCAGCAACATTTCCAGCCCGAGCTTAAGGTTAATTCCGTGATCCGGACCATGATCGGAAGCTTGGCTATATTGTTCTAACTCATTGGCCCCACCATAAAAACACGATTAAAAATATGCTTTACAGACCGTATCGACATGATTCCACCGAACATATTATGATGGTACAGTAAAAACGACAAGGTTAAACCACAAAACAATTACAATACATCCGTGGAGCCGTATAATCGTAAGGCAGGTACGCACGCAAGGGTAGGGTAATGATAAAACCAGGTGCTTTTATGGTAGACAAGTGTCGTGACCGACCGAACCACTCCCGCAGGTAGCGTGCCTCCGATACCATCACAGGACCTACGCACACGGATTTATAATAATAATCTACTTGATATAGTCACTAGGTCAAACTAGAACTGCGCAATGATACACCTATCACCGAGCACGAAGATTCATTGTGTAAACATTGAATTAAACTGCAGACAGTAATTACTCTTCTCTGAACAATTTTAATTGCAAATGAAGTAACTCTTCCATGCATTCAAATTAAATAATACCGCAACTTTCAATAGCTCTTCAGTGAACGTTGTATGCTAGGAATTCAGACGTGCAATGCAGACTGAGATCGAGTGCAAGCGCACGAATCTTTGATTTCGCAAAGCTATTGTTAGGAATGCGGCTCGGGCGTGTGAGAGACTACGCCTGGAGGTAGTGGAGGTAGAAGTGAGACCCACCGGCGACAGCGGCCACTTCCTTCGCCCCCACGTGGAGGAAGTCCGTGAGGGACAGCGAGCTGGCGATGAGCTGCCGCCGCTCCTGGAAGTCCAGCTGGTCGAGGCTGCTGGTCCGGGTCCCGCGCACCGCCTGGACGGGCGCGCTCAGCGACATGTCAACTGCGCGGCGCCATCACGCGCGCACACCACACACTCCACAACACCACACAGACACAACGACACGAGATATTATATATTTAACCGGCGTTTAAACCACTCGCGATATCATAGCGCAGTGCTTGCGCCGCGAGGGACGCTCTACGGCAAACTAACTGGCGCGCGAGCCGGCGGCGGCGCGGGGCAGGGTGGGGCGAGCCGGGCCTTTGTCGCTCCTGCATGTTGCAATGCACTGGCCGGCCGCGCGACACCCGACTCTGTGCCTTCCCGCTGAAACGTGCCAGGACACTACCTACTGCCGGCAACCACCACGCCGGCCGCACCGCGCTCCACTCGACCCTTCGCTCCCTTTTTTTATTTGTTTCTCGAGTGCAGTCATCATACTGGTCTTTTCAATTAATAAGCTCTAAGAACAAACTCGTTTATTTTGGACAATGTGCAGCAAAAACTCTGCACAATACATCTGGCCGCGATATCACATCGAAGTACTCGATATTTTTTGTACAATTGTCAAGTATAACTGTCAACATTCAATGATTTTAACTCTAGGTACCGTGAAGCATTCTGATGCTACAAGAGAAAGATTAATTTGCACGGAGCAAATCTAATTCTTGGTTTGTCAAAGCCAATTCATATTAATTTCTAAGACTTAGGACTAAAGGGGCCTCAATTTAGGCAGACGAAAACATTGAACTATGTAGTAGTAATATCTCAATGGACGAAAATGAGTCATATGTAGAGCCAACGTCAGGTCGTTAGTGATGTGTGTTCACAGTTATTTTCTTATCTAACCAAACTAAGCATTTATTGTAACCAAGATAAAAGGGAGCAATATAGTCCATATGAAATGAAATGAAATTTGCGTTGCCTCTACTAAGTAGGTAGAGTCTAAATTAACGTCTCATGGCCTTCTACAATATACTTTCCTACAATATTAAGTTTGTCAGCTCGTAACCTTGATAAAAGTAAATATAGTATATGCTTGAATGCAAAACGATGTGAACGAACTCGGCAAGCCACCAAGTCCCGTATTTATGCCCTTCGGGTGCGTCTAGCCAACCCCTAAATAAAGGCAGGTGCATACGCCGCGCTCCGTCTTTTAATGACTATTTGTCAGCTCACCGGAGACACTACATATAGCTAGGATAGGATAGGACTACCTAGTGCATACTGCAACTTACATAAGCCATACAAGTAACAACCCAATAAACATGCATGGATGGCTCAAAATTGTATGCAACACAAAACTCTGATAATGGCTAAGACGGGAAGCTCACATTCACCCAACGTTTTCGCATCTACGGCGTTTTGTTACATATTTGCTCGAATCCCCATACAAACACGACCATTTATTTTTATTTTACAAATACTGGTACAAGTGAAGTAGGGGATATAATTAGCGTTTACGTTTATTTGCTCTATTTCGAGCCGGATATCTTCTGCGCTGTTTACATAAGCCATCATTTAAATTTTTTATATGACACGTGAATTCAGCGTAATTACTGAAGGCAGAATTAGACCGCTGAAATCAAACAAAAATAGCACCCATACCTACTCGTGAGAATTAAGAAACGCTAAGCGGATCTGCGATAAGATGAATATTCACGAATAAAGTTGTCTCCTGTGACTGATAAAAAGGTTTGTTTGCGTACAATCACTTACAATGGTCGTCTTGGTCGTCTGCTACTTCTAGGATCCCTGAATCGCTTCTCGTATCATCGTCGATAGGTCGATGTTTCGCTTTTCTCTTATCCATATTCCAACACAATTTCATATCAGATTTCACTATTCACAACACTCTGAGTTCCCATCGCGTCGGCTCTCATGTCTAAATAGATCGAAACGCGAATTAAAACTGAGATATTACAGTCGTGTAGATTAGATAGTACATTGATAGTGCGTTGACGACTTATCATTATCAACCTGAGTTCCCATTGGTACCTGGGCTGTGCGCTTGTTCTTTGCGCGTAATCACCCGTACGCAAGGTCAATTCATTTCAATATTAAGTATTATAATTATTACTACGAGTTATTTTTTTCAGACCTAACGTTTTGTAATAAGCGGTTTCAACGCATATTACAAAACGCAACATTTTTAATAGGTCCGAAATACAAGTGGGTCCCAAAATCTTATTCCTAAAAACAATTGTAAAATTGTAGTGTAGACGATGCAAAAATCATGGAAATCATTTTTTTACTTATGACATTTTATTTAAGTAATGACAAAAACACACAACAATCCACTCTCATGCCATCAATTAAAAGGGCTCAGTAAACGGTTGATACTAACTCCATATTACACCGAGTTCTTGAATTAAATCTCGGATAGTCACAGTGCGTTCATTTTCACTCACATCAGGAAGTCCGTCGCAATTATTTATTACACAACGAAATCATGCAGTTAGATGCAAGGTGAAGCCACTGTGTCTAATGGACTAGTCGTAAAAATAATAATTTCAATGTCGGCGGAGTAAAAACATTGTCTGGCCGAATGAGCACAGTGCACATCAATGGCTTAAATGGTCACTCAGGGCACGAGCAGATTAACCGTGTACGGCCAGTATTTATAGGCGCCTGTTGCCCTACTAAATAAACCAAGCATATTTTTCATGCGATAGGGACCTGCGTAGCGTATAATGCATGCAGCGAAGCCTGAATTCAACAACCAAAATAACTGTATCATATAACACGTACCTTCATTGTTATAATAAATAGCACGATTTTATAGCACAGAAAACAGGATATCGCGAAAATAGGGCAACACAAAAACCGAAGATATATGTATCAACAATGGTAAGCGGTAAACACTGGCGCGTCCTAGGATATTGATTTATAAATCTCATGCTTGGGCAATCCGACATTCCGACGCCACTATTAGATACACGCCGGACATACTCGGGCCTACATTATCATTATAATCGCACGTTTTACGACCACACTAGTCATCGAAAACTAGACGAAAATATCTAGGAGAGATTGTTTTAACACTAGAAATAGTGGTAACGAATCAAATCACAATGGAAGTGACATCGGTAAATGAAATCACTCATTGAACAGAACGTAGTATACGAGTTCGTAATGAGATATGAATAACTGAAACGTAGTAGGTATCCTATTTTTATGGGAGGAGGAAAACGTTAAACGTGAATCTTGTGGAGGTATAGGTTTGTTGCGATAGACGAGATAGAGAGTGAGTAGGTAGGGAGAGTAGAGCTCACCTCGGGTGTAGACGGGGAAGTCGCCGTCGGAGCGACTGTGGGTGAGCATGGGGCCGTAGCACCGCCAGGGCGGCGAGTCGCGCGGCGCCCGCGGGCCTGCCAGCGTTCAGCCCCGCCGGGCGGCGGAGACCCGGCCCGGACACATGTGCTCGCTCGCCCGCCGCGGCGCCTACAACCCGCCAGCCCGCCAGCCCGCACGCTGCGCATCCCGCCGCGCATCTCATCTCGCACCCTTCCTATCCTCTCCGGGCGAACAACTCGCGGGACGGCATTCACAATCACTTCATACGAATACCACCATTTTTAGACATTTACGACTGTCAATTGTTGATTTCGATCGTTTGTTTGCGAATTGCTTCGATTAATTAATGAGTAAATTGACTCATCCTTATTGCGTATATGAGAGATGATTTATGTAACGTCCATATAAGTAGAGAATACTACTCGGATATCTCTATTCTATACCTATTCGTACCAACCTATAATCTGTTAGTAGTATGTAATATGAATTTGCAAGTAAGCACGTATCGTGGGTGAGCTTCGAGCGAGAATGTTGATATCATTCATAATACACACATAAGTGGGTCTACATACATGGGTCCTTATAAGACTAAAATTATTTTTTCTTGTTACAATGACATCCGATATCGTTATCACAATAAAACTCCTAAGGAATTCAGTATGTTGCAGAGATCTATGATGACAAAATAATATGTACCCATGTATGGTACTGCATGGTGCCGAGGACAGAAGAAAGTGGAAAGATGTCATCAAGGAGACGGTGCTGGGAGGTGATGGTCACGATCCTCAGACATGAGGGATTCAAGGAAGAGAGGATGTATGATATATTTTATTGTAGTACGAATTCAGAATCATAAGACAACCAACTTACAAAAACCCAAAGCGGAGTAGGTACCTAAGTACCGACGCTACGATAAGGTTCTACTCGAGCGAGAGATACTACTCTCCAAAAAATTGCGGTAATACACCGCGAGAAGATAATTATGTTCTAAGATTTTAAGGTATTTTTTTTAACATGCACATATTATTTTATTAACATACACTTGTTAATATTTTAAAACTGTGCACAATTTTTACAAATTACAAATTTGACGGTTCCACTGACTTCCACTTAATTAGTAGTCATGTATTATTATCTATATACGTATATAAAACTCAAAGGTGACTGACTGACTGACTGATATAATGATCTATCAACGCACAGCCTGGACGGATTGGGCTGAAATTTGGAATGAAGGTAGATGTTATGACGTAGGCATTCACTAAGAAAGAATTTTTGGAAATGCCACTTTTAAAAGGGTGAAATAGGGGATGCAAGTTTTACTTCTTAAAGCGAGCGAAGCTGCGAGCACCCACTAGTTTTTAATATTAGTATTTAAGTTGTTTTTTTGTGTCCAAGCTAAATAAATAAGCATGTAGCATGATCATTTCAAATCGAAATTCTAGGGAGTATCTGAATCCTGAAGCCTACATTAGTATATTATATTCACTCATACATATGTAATATATGCTTTAAATCTCAGGTAAGTCAAGTCACTAATCTGATTTGTAGACAATGGGCATTCTTGACTAATCAAATAAAGTTAATCTGTGTTTGCAAAGCTCCTACTAAATATCCAAGTGTAAATTGTAAGTAACTTTACTACTACTAGGTAATGCCTATGTAATATAGAATTGCCCAGATCATTAATTTCACAAATTTTTCATGATGATGTTGGTTACTGTTAAATGTTGACTACATTATTTTAACCAAACTTTAACAATAATATGCTACCATTTAGTCAAAATAATGCCTGCATGGGCAACCAAAATTCAGGATTCTAATTTTATCCACAAAATAGTTATAGGTCGAAAATTGCCTGAATTGCTTTAAGAAGAGAATGGTGCAACCCATGTACTTTTTTCCTCAACTTGGTGGGCACCACCGTGCATCCAGATAAGTTACAATACTTCATCAGATGAAAATATCCATATATCCACAAATGTTAATGTATATTAGGTGATTTATTATATAATTAACTAGTGGGTGCTCGCGGCTTCGCTCGCGTTTAGAAGTAAAAGTTGCATCCCCTATTTCACCCCTTTAAAAGTGGCATTTCTAAAAATCCTTTCTTAGTGGATGCCTACGTCATAACATCTACCTTCATTCCAAATTTCAGCCCGATCCGTCCAGTGGTTTGGGCTGTGCGTTGATAGATCACTACATCAGTCAGTCAATCAGTCAGTCACCTTTGAGTTTTATATATATAGAAGATTAGTACTTCTATCAAAAAAAAACATTAATAGACAAGTGACTAGAAAACTGCCATATTAAATAGGTAAATTGTATGTTATAAATGAATATGTAGATAGATAGATAGATAGATTAACTCTTTATTGTTGACACATTAAAAAACAGTACATAAAACAAATTGTATCTAAACTAGTGACACAAGCGGCGGCCTTATCGCTAAAAGCGATCTCTTCCAGGCAACCTTCGGCTGGAGAGAAATAAGCAAAAAGAAAAAAAAGAAGAATGTAATGTACAACAAAAAGGAAATAAGAAATATTACTAATATATACTATATATAAATATATATACCATATATATACACATATAAATACACAATATACATACTTAATATAATAAAATAGATGTTTATATACAAATACATATAATATACAACAGAATATTATAGGTGATAGCAGTAGTTAAAATAACAGCAATTTTCATTGAAGGGAAGCGAGATAAAATTCCTTTACTTGTTTTTTAAAGGAATCAATTGTCTGAGCCCTTTGAATGTTGATAGGCAGAGAATTCCATAAAATAACAGCTTGTACAGTAAATGATGACCCATAAAAAGATTTCTTTTTGAATGTTGGATGTGTGAGTGTTAATTTACTTGTAGACCGAAGAGAAATAGGATGTGTAGTATGGACATAGGCAAAACGAGAAACTAAGTAACGCGGGGTAGCAGGGTTAAATAAAATGTTATATACAAGAGAGAGGATGTGAGCATTCCGGCGAAGTCGAATGGGCAGCCACTTGAGCTTAACACGAAGTTGAGATATATGATCGTACGTACGTAGACCAAATATAAACCTTATACAGTAATTTTGTAACCGCTCAAGCTTATCTAGCTGATCTTCCCAAAGATCGAGATAGCAGGCGTCCGCATAGTCCAGGATAGGAAGAAGAAGGGATTGCGCAAGCTCAACTTTAGTGGCAGTTGGCAAGAAGTTTCGAAGACGTCTTAATGACCCACCAGACGATAAAATTCTTGAGCTTAATGAGTCCAAATGAGCATCCCAACTGAGCGATGTAGGTAATTGAAAACATTTTTTTTGTATATTTTTAATAAGTGAATAGTGTACTCACTCAAGTCACCATTAGCAGTAGTGGAGTCAAATGGTATTGATAAGTTGCGGCCTCCTTTCCCCACTGGATGTGTATCCAAATTTATCTTCTCCTCGGGAATACCTAAATAAAGAAAACTTGCATTTAATTACTTTAGTAGCGCAAAAAAGTAATAATAGTATAATAAATAATAATAATAGTATATTTTCAAATAATCACCTGATAATGTTAGGTAAAAGACTATAGGAGGTATATGTATATCTATCTACATACTTACTTACTTTATACATATAAAATGTATTTGTTCAATAAATTAATGCTGTAAATCTTAAACATTATTCTACTATTGTGCCTATTATAAATGTGTTTGTTGCCAGAACGAAGCCTAAAGGCAGTTACGAAATCAATTCGGCACATATCCGCGCCCACGAACCAGGGGGAGCGGGAGAGGCTTGGTTGTACGGTCCTGTACCAGATCCCCTTGCACCTGGACCTCTCATCGAAATACTCTCTCCACATATCCACACACTAAACTTGTCGCGTACATTTGATATTAGATCACTAAAATATGTTACACAGTCCATATCTGCTCCCTTTGTCACAGCTTCTTTAGCCATCCTATCTACAACCTCATTTCCTAATATGCCTACATGGGATGGTATCCATTGCAAAACAATTTTTTTGTTATGAAGTTTACTGACAGAGTCCAAAATTTTGTATGCAATCGGTGCTCCTCGAAAGGTCGAGGTGCAGCGAGCAATGTGCTGCAAGGCACTTTTGGAGTCTGTCAGTATTACATAGTTACCAGATCCTAACGTTTCTATGTATTTGATAGCCTCTGCAATAGCTAAAAGTTCAACGTACATAATACACATCTTCACATTAACTCTGAATTGCATCGAGATTTTAGTTTGAGGATCGTATATAGCTAAACCCGACGTGTTCCCTTCTTTCGACCCATCTGTGAAAATGGTGTAGTATGTAGAATAGTTTGTATTTATGTATTTGTCACAAATTAGTTTTAAATCAAGAGTATTATATTTATGTTTCCCTTTTTTTATGTTATCTATATTAATTCTAACACAATCCGTAAGATCCACACCGCTGACCCATGTGTCTAATGTATAGCGTTCTAAATTATCCGAAGAATGTATACGTTGTGTAGCAAAAAGCTCAAAAAAAGTGACTAAGATTGGCATCTTTCTACGTCTCCAATAATAGGTGTTATTAAGGTCATATAATTGTTTTAAGAGTGCAATACTTTCGTTACCCTTAAGCGAGTTTGCTTTCAGCCAATACTTGCCCGCCAAGTAATATCTACGAATATACAACGGTTGTAGATGCAACTCACATTCCATTACATGTACAGCCGTGGTCTTTATAAATCCGCCTATAGTACGCATGCACTGGTTTTGAGTTTTATTAAGTTTGTCAATGATATTCTTAGAACCGTTATTATAGAGAAAACTACCGTAATCAATCTTTGACCGAATAATTGAAATGTATAGTCGTCTTAAATGAGCCGGGTGCCCGGGTACCCTTGAATAGTTTCGCATTCCTAACGGGGCGAGTTGATTTCCCCTTATGCGCTGAGTGCAGACTGGTGGAAGACATTGTGCATATCTTGGCAGAGTGTGACCGGAACGAAGCTGAGAGGCAGCTTTTTTTACTAAATTATAGTTTAAAAAAAAAAGATATGGGATGGTATAACAGTGTTTTGGGCGACCCGCTATCGCGGGCGGCCAGGGCACTATATAAAATTGTAAAAATAGGTATTAAGAGGAGGTGAGGCTGTATTAAGTTCGTTCGGGGGTGACATTTTCTCTTTGAAAAAACCCCCTTAAATAAAGAAGATTAAAAAAAAAAAAAAAATGTGTTTGTTGTCAAATTAGGCATAACCTCAACTAAATATGAACAATAACATTAATAGCATATAGTGGCAATCAAAAACAGTCATGTCTCATAAATTACCTGCGTACATTAATACCGCCTATTTACTCAGACCTTAGCAAACTAAATATGTTTATGTGTATATACAGTGTGCATTATTTATCTACTTATAGTATTTATTATTGTGAATTACTACTAGGTACTTAATTGTGAATCTTATTTATAATTTTTTTCATTATCGTTTATTGGCACTTTCTTTACTATGTACAATACAAGACAAATCATAATTGATTATTGCAACAGTACCTCAGGTACCATTTGCAAAATTGTTAAGGAAATAAAAGACTACAATAAGTATGAAACCAGTTTTATTTGAGACCAAGTCCACACACAGAAATGCATGTTTGCTTTAATTTTGTTAATAAATCACTATCATACACAGCACATAGAAGTTTTACTTCCTTCATGAATTATTGTTCCACAGATTAATTTGTAATGGTTCATAGCAGAACATTCCACAATGGATTGTCTACGTAAGAAACATATTGAGCATAGTCCATATCATAGTCAGACAATGAACCTGCCTCAGCTCTTCGGGTCATAAGCTCTGTGTCCTTCTGAGCTATATAAGACTTTATATACAAACATCTCCAGTCATCAAATCCAGTTGAGGGTAAATTTCTAGTCAGTACAAAATCTCTTCTTAGGACATCATGCCAAAAGCGGTCAGACTTCAATAGATCTCTCAATCTCATACATGTCTTTGACACATTCACAATACCACCAATTGGCACATATATTAATATTTTAAAAAGAAGTTCTTCCGGCAGCCCCACAAGACTTGCACTGGCATAGCCATAATTATCTAGAATACGACTCTTCACTGCAGATAACACTTTGTTCTTGAAACACTGTGAGAAGTGCTTCAAATCACGAAAAATCATAGGGATTTTTGTTGCTTGAGGAGCAACCACATACTTGCTCATAGGTAAACATACTGAGTAAGTCTCTGCCTCAAAATCTTTAATTGTGACATTTACAAGGGCCATAGCTCCTAATGGACTCATTATGAGAGTTACAGGTGTGCTTTTAAAGCCAGTCATGATTAGAGGCACTTCATACACTCCAGCTTTACTTTTCCACTTATTAATCTGTTCTGAGTTGATTGAATCCACTTCTAGTACTTCCATGTGATCGTCCAATGGCACAAATTCGTTTTCAATCATTGCTACAATAAGCAAAATGAATAAATAATCCTTTTGTACTGAGTCTGATACTTTATTTTGAGATGTTACTTTTCTGACGATCGATTCTAGTATGGGCGGTATATTTTCTGTTGTGCTTTCTTCTAATGTAACACCCATTTTAAATAAAACGTAGCATTAATTGGCTATGAATTTTAAACGGAATTTTAGCGTAAATATCTGTTTACATTTGTTTCATCAAGTCGGAAGAGAAAAAGACCAAGCAAAACAGAATGACAGATGCTTTTTCTATGTGTGACAATGACAGTTTTGACATTTCACAGAAAATAAAAACATTCATTTGTCTCTTTCTATCACCAGACAAACACGATACTTGCATCCTTTTTCTATGCATACATATGGCAAATGTATGCTATTATTTTACCAAAATAGAAAGAGAGTACAGAAAATATGAAATTAAATTTTGTACCTACTATGTTTTACCTTCTTAAAATAGGTACATAATTATGATAAAAATGCCTTTTTACATTGTATGTAATTTTGGCTGGAATCATTATATTCTGCAAACTTCTAGCAAGGTTGGTAGTATACCTAATGTTCTAATATTATGCTACATTACAAATATCTAATCATTTTCCTCTTATTCATATTTTAAGTATTATATTTTTATATGTCAAATTAACTAAATAACCCGGCCTTAATAGTTCCCGGTGCAAATGTGCCCATCAAGCTCGCTGTGTTTCCGCACTGGATGGCAATAGCTAGCCGTTTCACCAGAAACAATCCAGAGTGGGAGTCACCGGTCGTAACTTTAAGAATTACAAATTAATTTACAGTATTATTCTTGACACCAATTTTGTATTTTACTGAGATTTAATGTTTCATCTCAACAAGACTCTAGACTTCTAGACTATAGGGTTGCTTAACATCAGGCAGGCTGTAGTCAGATGTAAGCCTTTATAATGTCAATAAATGGATTCCAGCAATACCACAAATACAGAGTACAAGCAATATGAAATACATAAAAACAGATTTAACACTATGATTTCCAATAGTTAAAGCCTATAAAAATGAGATATCTGAAATAACATTCAGTTTATTAAAGTAACCTAACTAGACTTACTCAAGTATTTATATTCAGCATATAGATTAGTAATGAACAAAGCCAGTTCTATTCTACTGATGAGTATAGGCTTCATTCATGTTATGCCATTGGTACTATGATATTGTGTGTTATGTGATAATTACTATTGTTTACTATTGATGAAGATAAACACAAACCTAGTATGATTAAAACAGATTAATAACAGTTCTAGCCAAGCCACAAACATCAAACTTTTTGCTATGTGGTAAATTATGAGAAAATAACATAAAAATAAATAAAAATTCCGGGACATTGTACATAGCGCCATTTAGCCTTACACTAAGCAAATGCTTGTGTCATGGGCACTAATAACGGAAATATTACTTTTATATCCTTTTTAGCGATCAAAATTTGTATTAGAACCTAAGTTTTTGATCAATAAAGTTATCTTATCTTATCTTAAAATCAAAGGTAATAAAAACAAATTTAATCATAGCAAGAGTTGGCATACCAAGCAAATATTTATGACATCATCTATGAATGTTTTAGTATATCACAGATATAACTTGTACAGTCATTTTGTCACTATACCTATAGGTATATTTAAATAGAATAGGCAGATGGTTCCTTTAGGTATGGTTTTCAATAATAATTTAAACAATAAAATATAAATCTATTACATCTGAGTTTACTGAAAATATACATAAGGTATATGTCAGATGATAGGTACCTACTGATATGTATGTAAATAGGTATTGATAGTTGACTACTCATATTGGCATTACATGAGTTCAGGAATAGTTAATAGTATGCAAAATGAGAAATACATAGTCCAACACTATAAAATATTGTCAGTGACCTGTGATTGTATTATTTACACATGCTTACTTTGTGTCACTTTTCAAATAATATATAAATGGATTCATGCAGTTAGTATTCAAAGTCAGTAACTCCCACTAAAGCAGGTGTTGTACAAGTTATCAACTTACAATGACAACAACTGCCTTGGTTTCCTGAGGTTAGAATGTTGCACCTCGATCGTGACCGGACACGGCTATGTCTAACAATTTACAAGTCCTCAGATGGTAGCTTACCAAGATTATCAGTGCTCCCTTGCTTTTTACTTTTCTTCAATGATCCATCCAAGTTGTGATTATTCGAACTTTTCTCGCTGTCACTAGCCATTGAAAGGTTTCACTAAGATCGCGTTTGCGAAGATTTTTATTTACATCTTATACAATTATCACATTGGTTTCACTTCACATTAAACTCGCAAAGTTGAATTTAACTTTTATTTGTCCCTTAATTATTTGGAATATAAAAATGTTTACACCCCTCACGTCAATCATCAACTGTGAGGTGAAATGCGTTCAAAAACCTTTTATGCTTGTAAAGTATATTTTTACTCTGCGCAGTATTTTCATGAGCAGAGGCGTTCATTAAGTTTCTTACCGTATCTTTAGAATATGAACAGTGAGCTTATAAAAACATTCAAAATGTTAACAGAAAGTCAGGAATTATTAAATAAGAACAGGTCTTATTTTTTATATGTTTATATTATATTTATATTAAATTATTTTGGTTGTAAAACGCATTTCCGATAGCGAACCATAGACAACTTTAGGGTAGTTGCACACCAAAGTCACAATGTTAGGGCAACGGAAATCCAGTTATATTTTTTTTTTGCATTGGTAACTTATTCACTCATTCACCGCATTATTTCATTCATTCAAAAATCAATTCATTCATTCGTTTCCTCATCGCAAGAGTGGACGTTGATATATATTCCATTTTTCGTATTTTCTGAATAAATCTTTTAAAACGTTCGCATTTTTCAATAAAACAAAGAATTCAATCATCGTGTCACCTTCCGTGTCAAAATAAACTAACCAATAACCAGTCGCATAGTATCAATACGTCGTTAGAAGTTCAGAAGTCCTCACAATAACATTGCTTGCTGATGTGATAATCCTGAAATGTCATCTTATATGGCTGGTGTTTTCGATTTAGATTTAGATGTGGATACTGTTACCGTTGGAGACTCGGACGAGGATGATATTATAGATGTGGACGAGGTACACATGTGATTTACTGCTAGAAGTATTGCACCTATTACTTAACCTAAAACCTTGTTCTAAATTCTCATGATGGTCAAGGATGTTGGGTAGCAGATGACACAGTTCTTTTGGTTTTGTGACATGCAAAGCTCCCATGTAGAGCAAGGCACTATACTATATGATAGCCACACAATACCCTTGAGGACCAATTTTCACATATATGTGGTTGTTACAATACCCATGACTTTCATTCACAGTTACTGATTAAAATTCAACTTTCAGGTTGATTATGATCCCGAACTACACGTTAACGCTTTGATAGGGTAAGTTGATGATATGCAAGCAATATATAATTCAATTTGTCTACCAATACAATTTAACAACAATAATTGTTATTAATTTTATATTCAGGGCGGAAGGTTCAGAAACTATTCAATTATGTGAGGATACGGTGAATCCAGGGCAGTGCAAGCGCCTTGGTCCTCAAGACTTTGAACTGCGCAAAGTTCTGGGGAAAGGTGGCTATGGAAAGGTATTCCAAGTGAGGAAGATAACTGGTGCTGATGCTGGGGCACATTTTGCCATGAAAGTACTGAAAAAGGCTTCCATAGTTCGCAACCAAAAAGACACTGCACACACTAAAGCTGAGAGAAATATATTGGAGGCTGTCAAGGTAACATTTGCTCTCATAATTTTATGATAGTCAATTATACATAAAAACATGCAGTGTTATTAAAAAAATCTTAAATTAAGGAAGGCCTTAGCTATGATAAGTGCAACATTAAGGAATACTGGGTCTGTAAACAACCTGTTTGGGATCTGGACCAAAAATATTTTAAGTTAAAGTTGAACCTGTTTTTTAAATAATAAATATTTACTCAATAATAAAATATACAACCAAACAGACAGACAACAAACAAAACATTACTTCCCATGTGTGGAACTGATTGTCCCCAGTACCTGCGATTACCTGATTAGAATTAAATTCAAATCTAGCTTTATGGCTACATACCAGATATCAAGTAAAATTTTATAAAAAAAGAACTCAACAAGTCTTATGACTTATAGATGAGATATTTCCTCATAACTCTGACACCTGAGCTAATCACGAGAGTACATGTCATAAAACAACTAGTAATATAAATGCTGATTCAGATATAAAAGTGTACAATCATGATTTCTTTATTACATAAATGTTGTAGGCAGCTACTGCTGTTATTGTAATAAAATAGCTTGTTCATCAAACTTTGTTGAAGGCAATGACCTGCATTGTCATTCTGAACTAGGTGTGTTGGCCATTTACCTTTAACGCATTGGCTGCCCACCTCTTGTAGAGCACACTAGGATAACATTATCAATCACTTTGAAAACTAGAACAGTTTTTATTTTAGACAATTTAATGCACATTTATGATAGCCCTGTGGAGATTATGCCCTGTCTGTATACATGTTTGGAAAACCAATGTTAAGCAGCACCTTCTACCAACAACAAGAGAGTGGATGAAGCATCATTTGACTTTCTGCTTATCTTCTTATCAAATGAGAGTGGCCAACTCTGGTGTCAAGAGTTTATCAAGCCACTCCCTAAGGGCCTCTGACATGGCTTTTCTGACTTTTTATTTTCTGACATGGTGTTCTGCTGATGCTCCATCCACTCCCTTGTTTTTTTTTGCTCCAGTGGGTTGTTGGATGTTTTAGCCAATGGCTTTACTGGACATAATTCAGATTTTTTAGTTTAATTCTTCTATCAATATAATAAGAATCTGCACCATACCTCACAACATGGACAATTTGGTTTGTGTGAGTGCCTGTGATATAGATCTTGAACGTAGTGTAGGGCTCGCTTAATCACTTATTAGGAACCGTTGACTTACTTACCTATCTACCTACCTACCTTACCTTTACTTACTTACCTAAAATAAGTATTTTTTTTTCACATCTCACTCACATGGATTGAGATGTGGCTTGTATTACTGGTATTACTAATAAATATTGTAATGAACAAACTTTATTAAAATTATTGTTTCAGCACCCATTCATAGTGGAATTAGTTTATGCCTTTCAAACTGGGGGCAAACTATACTTAATATTAGAATATCTTAGTGGAGGAGAACTGTTTATGCACCTGGAACGTGAAGGCATATTCTTGGAAGATACAGCCTGGTAAGTGACAATCACTTTGACCATTTAATATAGATATTTGTCTCATTAACCTCTTCTTCTTATCTAATGAGAGTGGCCAACTCTGGTGTTGAGAGTTTATAAGCCGTCCTAAGGGCCTCTGATATGGCTTGTGTTATGTAATTATATACTGTGGGACTACCTGTGGCTTCGCTTCAATCTTTAGGGATAAAAAAAATATTTTTGGGATGAATGACATAAATATTAACAATCCAATACTTACTCACTTTTGGTTTTAATGTTTATTTATTTTTTGTTGATGTTCCACCTGCATTCAATCTTGTGTGGCCTTAATCGGTTATTGTATGTATTTTATGTTAAAATAATATATATTTTTTGGATATGACAAGCAAGATCAAGTGTCATGCCCATTCACCTAAATTTATAAACAGACTAGTGGGTGCTCACTGTAAAGTCACAACAAGTAAAACATTACTCGTTACTCACAAGTAAAACGTAAAACTTGCATCCCCTACTTCACCCCTTTGAAAGTGACATCTCCAAAAATCCTTTCTTAGCAGAAGCCTATGTCATAACATATACCTGCATGCCAAATTTAAGCCTGATCTGTTGGTTTGGGCTGTGTGTTGATAGATCACTTTGTAAGTCAATCAGTCAGTCACCTTTGAGTATTATATATTTATATATATGTATGATTTCCTAAACCAGTCATAACTTCCTTATCTATCACAAGACATGGTTCTAAGTCGCAAAGAACAACCATATTTTTTGTAATATTTACAATTTACACAGTAAACATTGTTTATTATTAAATTCAAGCTTATTGTTTGTCAATATACCTATAACCATTGACCACTGTAGGTATATTTAACAGGAAACATGCATAATTACCTATACCTTATATATTCTTCCTGCAAATAATGTTTAACCTGATAATACATATTTTTATGGTATGTTCATTAGGTTCATTAGTTGATAAAATATTGTATATACATATGTATGTTTGAAAATCGGGTAAAATTTGTACTAATAAGTCATTTAAATCTAGAGTGTGCAGTATCTTGTAAAATAATAAACATTCTAGGACTTATTGGGCCTTATTACAAAACGTGGTTTAAATATAAGTCTAGACCAAGTCCGTTCTAGTTGTTCGAAAATTGTCTTTCTACTGTCATTATTATCAAACTGTCAAAAACTACCTATGTTAAATCAAAGTTCCGATTTTTGTTGACATTCTGATTGCTTGTATGTGATGTTTGAACAACAAGAACACATTTTTTATTTTCAAAGTCCTGGACTAATATTTAAACCGCGTTTTGTAATAAGACGGATTAAGTTTTGTACATAATGTACTTATTTCGTGAGACTTAGTTTTAATTTGGGTACCAAAAAAAATTAGCAAGACGAAAAATAAGAACTCAGATTTTGGTCCTCATTGCTTTAAGCGCTTGGGCATATATGTGGATAGTCTTTGAACAAACAATACCATACATATTATGTATGAATATACCATATTGTTTATTCTTGTGAAGATGAATATTACAATTTAAAAAAGGGTTAGCCTGGTCACAATTTTGGCTATTGATAGACATTTAAAAAAAGAAGTATTATTAATTGACAGACTGGCCTGTTAGCTTAGTTGGTAGTTGCTCTGCCTTCTAATCTAGGGGTTGTGGGTTCGATTCCCGCATGACACAAGTATATATGAACTTTAAAATGTATGATTACTTGTGTCGAGTCTGGTCGTTTGTATGTATTATAAGTATTTACAAAAGAAAAGTATATAAGTATTATATCCGTTATCTAGTACCGACGACTCAAGCGTTTGCTTAGTGTGGGGCTAGATGGCGATGTGTAGAATGTTCTGGAATATTTATTTATTTATTAATTAAGTACCATTTTTCTGTTTCAGCTTCTACCTATCGGAGATCATATTGGCGTTGGAGCACCTGCACAGCCTAGGCATCATCTACCGAGACTTGAAGCCCGAGAATGTCCTGCTGGATGCCCAGGGCCACGTCAAACTCACAGACTTTGGCCTCTGCAAGGAACACATCCAAGAAGGGATTGTCACACACACATTCTGTGGCACCATTGAATACATGTGAGTAACACACATACAGTTTTGACACAATGTTTGTGCTATATATGCTCATTACTTACTCTATATACACATATCTCAATATTTAATGCAACTTTCGTCATCAGTCATGAAAACTGATATGTATTAAGGTGATATGGTTTAAGGTGGCCGCCTCAAACCACACTCTTACTTACCAGAAAGTAGAATGGTGGTTCTGATCAATACAGCTGACTATGTGTTTCCACTATTGCTACATAAATATAAATCTACCTTATGGACCAAATATACCTATAATTTATACTGTTTTTGGAAAGCCAGAAAGCCTGAACCTATCGGCTTGGCTCTCGTTCTGGTTGGTAATCAGAAATATGCAGGTTCGAATCCTGCCGGTCGTGATTGTTTTCGCTAATTTTTCAATAAAAGTTTAAATTAAAACAACCATAGTGCAGAATCAGCACTTGACAAAATAACTTAAAATATACCTATGTTGGTGGATGACACATTGTTGTGGATTTTGGGTTGTATAGTCCTGAAAACAAATAAGTATATTTCTTTACTTTTCTTTTATAAACTTTAAATAAACTGGAACCGCTACTGATTGAAGTATCTGAATATAAGCTAGACATTGTACCGTTGAGCCAAACTCACTTTAGTTGCACTAGTGATATGTATAAGTATTACTAATCAACTCTAGAGGCCAAAGTCATGAACAGATAAGGTCTTATGTAACAATTTTTTTACTTGAAGGCCTCTCACATAATATAGCCATGTTTATTGTTGTCTACTTTACTGTATAGAAAGTATTGAAACGATAGGTCGACGTGGTCAGTCTTTGGATGGGTGACCGTGGTATTTTATTTTGGGCGGTTCCGTGGGTCGGATAACACGTTTAATTGTAGGTCCCGGCTGTTTGTCTAGTACGGCAGTCGTTAAGCCATGTCAGAGGCCCTTAGGGCTCGACACCAGAGTTGGCCACTCTCATTCGATAAGAAGAAGAAGTAGGATTGAAACGCTAAAATAAGACAATGGCTTAAGTTATTTACAGGGCCATTTAAAATCAATATAAAATTATCACTTTCATATATACTCCCCAGATATTATGCGTGCAATTTAGTTCATTTCGTCTGTTTATTTGCACACATTCTGGCACAGTCTCTTCTTACCTACTGTATTTCTGCATGGGGAAGTGCCGCAAAAACTCACTTGGAAAAGCTCGAAATATCACAAAGAGCGCTTCTCAAAGTTATGACTTTCAAAAAAAGAAGATTCTCGACAACCACCTTATACAAAAACTGCTCGGTGCTGACAGTCAGACAACTTTACATCAAAACGCTAATAGCAAGACAACACATGCAAATAGATACAAGTACTAGAGAATCAAAGTCCACCAAAAGACGAAGCGACCGAATCTTTAAGATTCCAACAGTAAGAACCTTATTCGGAAGACAATGCTGTAGTAAGTTAGGTCCATGTCTGTACAACAAGATATGTAAAATTATAGACATACCAAATATGTCTAGACATGAATGCAATAAAAAGGTAACTGATTACCTTATGACTTTGGACTATGATCAAACTGAAAAGTTTATTGAAGTCATGGAATAGCCCAGCTGACTAGTGGATAACTAGTTATTAACATAAATTAATAGTAATGTCATGTCATATTTATATTTATACAAATACACGCACACACACACACACACACACATACACGCACACACACACACACACATATACACACACACACACACACACACACACACTTATACATAAACACGTTTGATAATATTAATATTAATTAAAAACCATATTATGTGACTATGATACATCATAACGGTCAAACATGTATATTTAATAACATGATCTATGTACCTTAGACACATAATTTAACTTCCAGCCGCTCTTTCAGACGCTTGAATAGCGCTGGCTGAATTTGCTTTACCATATATTTTCAGAGATTATGACGGAATTTATTGTACATAATTTTAATTTATAACCGGGCAACACTTAAAATGTCAAAAATCGTATCTGTTTTGCAGATTTTGTTTTCTCTGGATTTTGTTATGATTTGTTTGTAAAATTTAATATTCTTTATTTAAATAAGTATACTTATATCTCTGTAAATTTAAGTAAATGTGCCGCGGCGGGATACTGCAGCTCTGAATCACAAGATCCACTGGATACTTAGCTCAGAGCTCAGTACACTTCTGACGTACTGTACTAGTGCATAAGATTTCATTTGTTTTTGTAATAGGTATGTAATGTACGTACACGTAAGTTTTTGGTCAAATAAACAAATTATTATTATTATTATTATTATTTTATTGAAAGTTATGTTCATCAAATAAATGTGTAGAAGTGGCATAAATTTATGTAAAAATAGCCCAGTTGTGAAGAAATTACTGTTTTATGACCTGCTTTCAAAAAAAGTATCTTAAGTCTCAAAAGAGCAGAGCCTCTTTCTAATTAAAATCTGTATGTTTGCATAGTCAGTAATTACAAGCGTAACGGCTGTATGTTTATGTATATTAGTGTAAAAAGAAAAAAGCGAAAGGCACAGGCATAACATTGTTGTAAGAAATAACTTGTGTCCCGTGACAGTTCCTATGATGATAGATAATATTGATACTTGTGTTAGTTAAAGTTGATGATATTTCGTGTTGTAGGGCTCCAGAAATCCTGACCAGAAGTGGACATGGCAAAGCTGTGGACTGGTGGAGTCTGGGCGCTCTCATGTACGACATGCTTATTGGACAGGTAAATATTTACAACACACAGCTTCTGTCAGATAGATAGACAATATCATTGGGATTTTCTGAAAGACGAATTATTTAGGGCAATAAGTTGCATTCAAAATACTCCTGCAGACCTGCCCCCTTAGACAAGACGTAGTTCTGACGCATACTTATGACTGAGAAATATGGGATTGACATCACGATGCGCTCCGCGGGGGGAATTGTTACATCACTCCCAAACATTGGTCTTTTTATTCTATAAATATGCGTCAGTACACTCACTAAAATACGTCTCTTGTCTAAGGGGGCAGTTGACAACAAAATGTTTGACGCTAAGTTTGAGGCCTATATCTAGATTTAACGGTGCATTGTATAATGTTTACCGGTCTTCTAAAAGAACACTGGGTTGAAATGTTAATAATGTACCACACTGACACCACATGCAGTGGTGTCAGAATCATCATTATACATACATATGTAGATTACTATATTTTAATTATCCTTTCCCAGCCACCATTCACGGGCGACAACCGCACAAAGACCATAGAAAAGATCCTGAAAGGCAAGTTGATGTTGCCCGCGTATCTGACGCAAGACGCGCGCGATCTCATCCGCCGCCTCATGAAGAGGTCTGAGACCCAGCGCCTGGGGGCCGCGGGGGCTGCGGCCGTGAGGGGACATGCCTTCTTTAAGCACGTGCATTGGGACGATGTGTTTGCCAGGCGACTTGAACCACCTATCAAGCCCAAACTGGTGAGTTGTTTGTTGATTTAGAACCATTTTTATAAGCAATAGTCTCTAGCTGACTCGTCAAATATCCTAGCTAGTACTTGATATGGCTATATGGCATTAATTTATGATTAACAAGATGCAAATATCTTTGCATACATATAGTATCAGTTTGTTTATCCACAAGAGGAGATGCTGCGTAACACCAATAATACCGGACCCTACATAGAAACTAAATGAAATGAAGTCATTTATTGCCAACATGTCGAGCCACATTCACAACCTTAATTAATAAAATTAAGGGGAATCACATTCCTAATTAGCTTCGTAAAAATTTGTACTAAATACATTTGGAAATAATAATAAATCAATCAATCAATCTTATCTACATAGATATAATTTCTCTTAGATGGAATTAGGCTAATGATGATGATTGAGTAGTGACTGTTTGCAGTTACGCCTATACTATGTATTAACAAATTTACCACACTAAAGGTTAGTAATATGGCGCCTTTGTGATCAGTCAACATTGACTAATTGGGAACTTCTTCCTAGTTCATTTGTCTGTATTTATACATGTAGCCAATTGCATGGACAAATTGACCTAAAATGCAATTATTTGGTTAAAGTTTATTGTCCCATATCGATACCTTAATTGGCAAACCAGCTAACTCCATTTAAGTAAATTTTTCGGGAGAGACTTAAAACTTCACGCTTAGTGACCGTTACGATACAAATCACACGTAAAAATAATTTTGGTATTAAATGGAGTTGGCTGGTTCGCCAATTAAGGTATCGATATGTGTATTAGTAGATAATAATAATAATAATTCATTTATTCATCTATAGTGTTACAGCGTTATTATAATAGGTATGTGATTTAATAATAAAGTGTTTCACTATGAGATAAGTCTTACATTTATAACCTTATTAACTTTTGAGTGACGATTTGATAAGTTATTATAATTCATTACATAGCTAATTAAGTAGGTATCTATTATAATTGATATTAATATGAGACAATTTAAAAAGAATAAATAAATTAAACATTTGTTAAACATTATGTAGTTAGTTACTTACACTAATTTTCAGCTGTATAGGGGCTTCGTCAATAAATATAAGTATAGTAATAATATAAGTGAAACAAATATCGTGTACGTGGATTAGTACATTTTGCTGTAAGTACATGCTTATCATCATCATCATCATCACAAATTTAAGGAGACGCCCTTGTCTGTGGAGACGCCATCCTTCTATCTTCTGCCAGTTCCTTGACTTCCTTATACGACATGACGCCCGCCTTCTCTTTTACTTGGTCCGTATATAAGACCTTCTCGGCCTTCCTCTCCCTCTTCGTGCTTCTCGTTTTCCTTTAAGTTTCAAATGTACATGCGTACAGCAAAAGGTAAAATGTTGATCCGTTTTAAAATAAATATACTTCAAAACATATTTTTTATTTTATTTTCTAACCACATGTTGTGTATATTTCAAAATAAATATACATACATTAAAAAACAAAAATCTAACCACATTTTTTGTTTTATACTTCCAGTCGAGTGAAGACGACGTGTCTCAGTTCGACACGAGGTTCACGCTGCAGACTCCCATCGATTCGCCCGACGAGTCCACGCTTAGTGAAAGTGCCAATCTAATGTTCCAGGTACGTTCTTAAGTTTGGCAGCCGTTAAACTAAGTCAGAAGCCCTTAGGGCGGCTTGATTAACACTCGACACCAGAGTTGGCCACTCTTATTCGATAAGATAAGTTAAGAAGAAGATAAGTTCTAAAATAAATATTTTTAGTAAAATATGTTGATTGTCGATATATGAGTTATTATTGAACGAAAGTAGAGCCACTTCTTACGAAGGTAATAAGTTGTTTATACAAAATGTATGACATCACTTAGATAATTTTTGGAAAAGCCTAAAGATAGTCTAAGTGCTCCAGCCCACTGCTGCAGCTTGCCCAGCATACTGGCCGCATTACCACGCTGGATGGCAATGAGTTGAGCCAGAAAAGACCAGCATTTTGGTCACGCGTCGCGTCAACCAAGCGCTTTGTATTTATGTAATACTTCCTGATAAGCATAATCTGGCTTATTTTATTTGCTACCTAATTTTAACTCTCTAACATAGGTGATAAATGTTATGATGATTCATATGATTTGCACTTATCAGGCTGGCTGGATGATAAAGGCTATTTTATTAATATACCTCTCGTAATTCAGACAAAACCACTCGTGTTATCGGGTCTTGATTATAGGTTTTACCCATAGCACATTTTTATACACTACTATCTGTGCCAGCGACTTCGTCCGCATAGAATAGTTATTACCATAAAAACGGTTCTAGTGAATTAATCTTAAAAGATAGACATATACCGTTGCAGACAATTTGTTACATAATTTCAAGAGAAATAATTCTCTTATACATATTTTTTGATATCTTGAACTGTTTTCGCAGCACACGTAACGGAAGCCCTCAAAGATAAATATTGTTTCCCGTTTTTTTCACATTTGCCATCGATTCTTCGCTCATATTAGTTGCAGCGTGATGTTGTATAGCCTAAAGCCTTCCTCGATAAATGGTCTATCCAACACAAAAAGAATTTTTCAATTTGCACCAGTAGTTCCTGAGATTAGCGCGTTCAAACAAACAAACAAACTCTTCAGCTTTATAATATTAGTATAGATTACTATTTATTCACCTGCAAGATAATCTTGCGGTAGAAAAATATTCCACTGATCAAAAAAAGTTAAGATACGTTTCGGACTCTTGAAGAAATCAAGTTTAAGCAGGCCTGTTACGTAGTCGTTGTTTAAAACAGTAAATTGTGGGCGCGTGTTATTTAATGTAGTTTACTCACTTAGTTGTTGAGCCGTATTTCCTCATGACTGAGGGTCGTGTCTCACCCGCAGAATTAACTCGTTAGGGGAGTTCTGTTTGGCAGATACATCGTGGTGGGCGTCCAGGTCCTTTCACGGAAGACACATGTCCTCGGATATTGTGGTCCTCAAACATGTCGGTTTCCTACCGATGTTTTCATACACACTTGAAAATACAAGTCATTGGTGAGGGCTGGTTTCAAACCAGGATGCGTTTGGACGAAAAGCAACACACTATTTTGTAAATTAGAGTTAACGAGTGCGCTTATTCTGATTTACAAAATATGTCATGGCTCAATGTTAAATGTTTCCATCGCATCGTTCCAGGGCTTCACGTACGTAGCTCCGTCCGTGATGGACGAGATCCACAAGCCGCGCGTGATCACGGCGCGCTCCCCGCGGCGGCCGCGCCCGCACCACCACCACTTCGCGGTGCCGCCGCCCGCCGCGCACGCTCACCAGGAGGACCTCATGGACGTGCAGGGCCTGCCCATATAGTGAGTTCTAGGAATAATTATAGCTAAGGATATTAATGTTAGTGCGCTGTTTAGACGGGGCGCTGCTTGCTGCGTACTCTATAGGACTACGGAACGGATTGTGTATGAAATGTATTGTTTGTAGCTTTTATTTAGGAAATTTGTAGTTTGGTTCTGTGTATATGTTTGACCTGTCGCCAAGTAACTTGAGTTGATAAAATAATGATATCAGATGTATTAATGTGGCGTCCAATGTACTGAAACTAAACGATTAGCAATAACGATATTTGTTATATTTATTTCTTATTTGTTAGACTATGAAATGAAAACTTTGTAATAAACGCTGCGTCGTTTGAAAATGAAATTGTAAATGAGAGATATTAAATTAATCGTAGGCGAATTGAAAATGTATATTGTTTTTACATATTTTATTATGTTAGTCACAATTGTATGCAAACCGTTTCTGTATTTGAATACTATGTTTATGATAAAGCAGCGCCCCAAACTACAACAGATTATAAAAATATTTTTCTGGAGAGGATTAGGAAAATCTATAGCATTGGTGGGCAAAATACGGTCCGCCGTACTTTGATATTTATGACTTTACAGGGCGGGCCGTAATTTGAAATAATTCTTAAAACCCAGATTTCGATTATAAGAAGTTAAGACATTTAGGTAAGGGAGCTAAGCTGCATAGATTTTGCATATAAGTACCTACTTTTGGGTAAAAAAAACAAGTACCTACCTTGAATCAGTTGTGCAAAAATCTTATCGGGCCTTTAAAATTCTCTAAGATTCGGCTCTTCACAAAAATTGTTTGCCCACCACTGATCTGTAGATAAGGTTACGATTACTCTTTAGGAGTTCGGGTTTGTGTTAGATAAAATGTACCTTATTTACTTCCCAAGCTGTAATGGACACAACTAATTGATGCTTAATTTGTAATCCAGTGTGCTTAATAAATAATGAACTATTCAGTGCCCACACACGGGTGTATATAGATGACGGATCTAGGTTGAATATTGACTAATTATATCTATTATAGTTCCCGTAAGGCATGATTTAATTTAGTTGTAATAACCGGCTAGCACTTTTTCGACGTAATTTTTGACGTAAGTGCTAGCCGGTTATTACAACTAAATTAATTATATCTATAAAAAACCACTAGATAAACTAAAGCTTCTGGTTTTCTCTCTGTTCGCGGTGCGTTTTGAAAATGTTAATGAGGTATAATTTGATTACTGTATTATAGTTCCCGTAAGGCATGATTTAATTTAGTTGTAATAACCGGCTAGCACTTACGTCAAAAATTAATACGAGCTAATTTTTCGACGTAATTTTTGACGTAAGTGCTAGCCGGTTATTACAACTAAATTATAATTTGATTACTGAATTATTAATGTTGATGATTATAAAATGAAATAAAAAACTATATGGGTACATTTTTTGAATTTATTTTATGGCTCGCAATGTTATACTAAATTGTCACCTATTTAGATCCGTGTATGTGATTCAGGGTGTGTCTACGTTACTCCTATTACATTGACACTCAACGAGCGTGTCTCAAATTACCTCAAAATATAAATCTATACGAAAAATAATCCATTATATCAATAGTTATTTCTGGTGCTGTTTTCGAACTCATTTCCTGCACATAGACGCACCTTGAAAGTGTTTATTGTAACTAACAATTAAATTGTTTTGTTAATCTCGTACCGTAGCTCGTAATGATTGGAAAGTTTTTTTTTTAACTTTATCGGGTTTGCATTTGGCCATAGTTTACTTGATAGCAAGCAAAGGCTATGGCCTAAGATGGAGCGTGCTTACCCGATAAGAACCGATTCACTCTCGCTATGAAGATCGCTGGATTATAGTGCGTGGAAAACAGAGTCAGGCAGGGAGTTCCACAACCTTGCGGTTGTAATTGCAATGCCACTTCACACATTAATGCAATGCTGATGCAAAAATTACCTAGAAAAAATAAATAGTTAATAATTTTCCACAGACACCGAATTTGTGGCGTTGATATGGTAAGAGTAGATCCAAAATAATTTGTATTTCCCTTGGTCTGTACATAGTTATGGTATTAAGTCCAGAAAAACGTTATACCAACCAATCAAATACCACCTGGTTGTAAAGTATAACAATCGCGAATGTCAGTGATTGATTGATTGATGTAGTATGATTGGTACAATATTTATGCCTAAAAATACTGTAGTTGCATTTTCAAGTCTGAAAATCTTAAAGGACAACTATTTAGTTTCATGCACTAAAGCCTCCCATAGTATTTTTTGCAATCATTAGCAATAAGTGTATAAGCACATATACCAATGCATAAACAATATATCCACGAACAATTTGTTTTACAGAATTGAAACAATCCCATACTAATGTAATTTAGGTAAATGATTTAGATAATCCTATTTTTAATTTACGGAATCAATAATAATGTACAATAGGTATAAATTGTTTCAGCATTGTAAACTTTACATTTCACATATTGAAAAAATAAACAAAAATCTGTTACAATATAAATTATTACCTATCTATATCTGTACATATAATAAAGCTGTGACCGGTCGGTGTCTGTACATTGAAGATAATGGAAAAAATAGTTGAGGGGTCTTTATTGATGCAATAGTTATTATTAAATAAATAAATAAATAGAACAGAAAAATCATGTTTAAAAAAAACTGTTTGTCTGTCGGTATGTTTGTTAGTTATAGACTCAAAAACGGCTGAACCGATTTGTCTACAGTTTTCACTTTTAAAGCTTTTTATCTCAAAATAATGCGAGCGAGCCGCGGGCGTCCACTAGTTATACTTGTAAATGTGAACAACGAACGATTACTTGATTTATGTTTTGTTTCTTTCTTTTCAAAACCATCAATTTAAAAAACTTCATATCCTCCTTTTTTGAAGTCGGTTAGAAAGAAACAAGTCACTGGTCTCAATCTGTTTATTATGCATTATGGCTAATCCAAGTCTAAACTCTATATAGAGCATATCAAGTATGAGTTAGAATAACAGTATCACTGATGAAGGACTGAAGATTCTATTTAAAGACTCAAATCTAAATCAATTTACATCTCTAAAATTGAAACACTGCCACACTGCACTCAGCTCAAGGTATGTACCACCTAAAAACAGAATATTCACTTTATACTGATTCTGAATATTTATTTGAAACACCTATTGCAGTATAATTGCTATTTTGCTTTTAATAAACTAATTCAACCAATCCTAAAAAGAGTAAAAAACTACGGATTAATGAGTTATTGCATTTTTTTTAATGATATATGAAGTGTAAATTATCTGTGCCGTTGTGCTATAATAAATAAATATTCCGGGACATTGCACACAGCGCCATCAAGCCCCACACTAAGCAAACGCTTGAAATAAAATGTTATTATCATTGTTTGTAACATTTCAAAAGCAATAGCAATTATTCTGCTGCCTTTGTTAGCAACAATGTAACGTGTATGTACGTACAGGCAAACTAAAATAGTTGACATTTGTTCAGCATTTAAACTGAATGATTGTATTTAATCTGGTGGTACAAACCCAGTTCGCCTTTTAGAATAAGACACATGATTAATAATATGTAACTTAGAAACGTGAAGTTTACAATGGCAACATTAAAGTAAGTTATTTATAATATAATACGCTAAACTATATGATGTGTCAATGAACATAAAACATAGTAAATATATGTTTGTCATTTATGTTTATGTATTATGAATTCGTCTATATGTAATTGATTTGAAATATTCATTAATTTTTATGATAGGTACATACATATATTATATGACATGTATGTTATTTATTTGAAAACTATAACAATTCCTCTTATTTGTATCGTAACACGTGTGAAATATATGATAGATTTATAATAAATACCCATATATAATGAAATGCCGTTCCTTCGGCAGAATATAATGTAATCAATCAGTGTGTGAAGCTAGTACAAGTTCAGAGAATGGTGTTTTCGCAGATCCAGTACTTGTGTCTCTTCAGACTATGTTGTTTTCAACGGGCACGGATCAAATGGGCCGGACATGGCCGGGGCAAAATAGCCTTGATGATAGGCAATTTCTTGCCCCCAGATTCAAAAAGCCCGAGATCTAAGCCTGGTTAGCTATTCTTACAGTGGAAATATATCACTTAAGTAGCCATTCTGAAGAGACGATCTTTGACTGGCGGCTTTGTTTTCAAGTGATTACATTTCACCGTCAGTATAGCTCTACTGATTATCATATTCAATTTCTAGAACCCCAGACTAGGCACCTGCGTAGCGAACTAGTAGGTCGCTTAAACTTTATATTGCACAGAATATAACATAGTCTAAAGTGGCTTCTACATAATAGAGTATTTCGCCAATTAGAGTAGTACTGGATTGGTGCAAATCTGCCTTATAGCAACCGAAAGCATTATTAATAAAATTTGTTAACTATTTTAATAGAAATATGTATAGAATTGACTGAAAACTTTTTATTTTCAGGCCTAGATTAATAATGTGCAAAGACCATTTTATACTAAGGATGAATTCACCTACAAAAGATGCCCTTGTCAAATAAAATTATGGTACTGTTTTATACTGCTTATTAATAATGTACATTTTATACAAGTTACCGTTAGGCTAATCTTTTGGTAGGAATTAATCACATGTAATAAAATGTTCTAAATCCGACGATATTACAAAATAATAAAAAATAATGTATGATATACCTTGTTACCATGCTTCATGAATTGAATTAAAGGTCATTTTTTATTTTGTACATTCTTGTTTTATTGTAAATTTATTTGAAGCTATTTTTTTCTTGAGTCGTATTTCCTCATCTACTCCCCCTCAAATTTAATTCGTTATGAGAGTTCTTTTGGGCAGATACATCGTGGTGGGCGCCCAGGTCCGTCCACAGAAGACAAGTCCTTAGATATAGAGGTCCTAAAACATGTAGGTTTCCTCACGATGTTTTCCTTCACCATTAAGCGAGTGCAAATCCACACATAACTTGAAAATACAAGTCAATGGTGTAGGGCTGGATTCCAGGATGAAAAGCAGACAGTGGTAGGTACCGCTGAGCCACAGTCGCTTATGAACCTATTTTTACTATGCCTCTTTACATTTTGTATATTGAGAAGAAATCAAAAGAAGCTCAGAATCGGGCTGCTGTAGAAATTGCGCATATTCTCCTGTTAATCCAAGTCAACAGAAAAGTCTATGTAAGTATAATGGGGGCATTAATAAACAATGATGCCTACCTATGGCCTTAAAATATTGATAGTGATCATCACTGTCTATGACTGGGAAAGTAAATGACTCAAATATTAATTAAATTAACTCAATCAACTTTGTATTTCTCAAATTCAACTTAAACTTACAACAATAAGTCACATTCAAAAAGTAAATAAGGAGCTAGAAATATACTAAAGGTCATTGGATGTATTTAACACTTAAAAAATTTAAGCCAATTTACAGAATATGCATTTCACATGCCTTAACAAAGAATTTTTAGTACAAATAAATGTATTTTAGGTAAGATATAGAAAACAACTAAAGTAATTAGGAGCTTCAAGCCAACTTTCTACAAATAGAAGTATGTATAAATTACAAGTTCTTGGCACTACCTATTTCTAAAAGTAATCACATTTGTAACAACAGATTAACAAAACTACAATTTATACAACAATACTCATATCGGCACATTGCTCACAAATAAGAAATATATGAGCTTCATTTGATTCAGGAATTACTGAAAACTGTGGCTGAATTGAGCATGAATTGTTGTGTTTTTCTATACAACACATAATATACTGCTTTATTTCTGACAGCGACTTCTGAGTCTTGATGGTATATTTGCAGCTTCCACATGAGATCTGATTTTGACAAAGCTGGAAGTTAGATTTCTGGCAAACTGGACAGATGACACTTTCATCCTCTTCAATAGTGGACCAATCTATGTGTTCCATCTGAGATTTGTCATACTCTCTTAACCACCTGCAATAGTCAAGTTTTTAAAAACCATTTAAAAATAGACTTCATGCACTAGTTATAATTTAATTGTTAAGTTATTAATTTGGTGCTAATTTACAGGAATCCATAGCAGTTAAAAACATAGATTATTTTAACTTTCATGATGAAACATGACACAAATTTCTTCATTCTTTTAAAAGTAAAAGACAAAAATACCGATATCAACCAACCATTCTAATTCCTCTTGCACCAGCTCATTTTTCAATTCTTCCAATACTTCAATTTCATCACTTTCTATATCGGGTGATTGTTTGATCATGTTCTTGTAAATTTCTGTGAGAGTGGAACAAATGTCTTGTTCTATCACTGGACCACGGAATCTGTCTAACAACATGTCCCGGCAAGTCTTCACTTTGTCTTTGTAATTCTGAAATCATGGTTACATGCATTATTAAATATTGGCAGAGAAATTTATATATTGTAGACTAGGTATAGTAGTTTTCATTTGTGTGGGTAGACAAGTACCTAGGTATGTATATTCAGGAATATGTTCATGGTCATAATAATATTTATGTGTAAAATGGAAGCGCTAATCTATCATCGACATACAGTGATGAACATTTTAATATATCTACAGTACCGATAAAACAACCTTCTTGAGCAACCTTACCTTTCTCATCTTGTCTTTCAATTCCTTGGGTGATTGCTTATGTTTATAGCATAAATTTTTAAACTTAGGAGATTCGACGGTGCTACCCGTGTTCATATTGAGTTAGATATTTATACTATGATTAGCTAATTCCAATAGTAATTACTGCAAAGACCCGTACGACATCAATTTGTAATATTTTTTATTCTCATAAGTTTCCAACATAAATATATACCGCGAAATTAAAAGTCAAAACAATCCAAATAATAATGTTGCCTGCCTTCATATTTAAAAAGCGTACCTATTGATCTAACAATGCGTGTATAATCAAGATAATGCCGCCGCTGCCACTGATGCCGTAAGTCTAGTTTAGTGTAATCGTTGGATAATATTGAACCATGTGTGTATCGTTTGAAAGTATGTAATTATGAACTGTGTGTTGTTGAATAACACTCGGAAAAGTTAATTTACACGAGCTTAGACAAGCAAGCTGTCTTATTCTGAGTTCTGCGCAGTAGAACAGAACAAGAGAGAGTATCTAGCAAGAGCTCACGTATGTAGTCCATCAAATAATAATACACTCGTGTAGTCTGATAGATTATTTTGGTATATTCAATAAAATATATCTTTGATTTGAAATGTATAAATACAAATAAACTTTATACACATATGGTAACATTGTAGATGTCATTTATTTTAAAAACATCAATGTCAAAGTCAAAGTTATTGATGTTGTCAAAAAAGTCACTTAATGTTGCTCTCTCTTAAAAACTTTTTCTCAAGTGGCTAATATATTTATTTATTCATTCATACCTGCACAATATACATACCCGCGGTACAATAGTTACAATAATAAAATAAAAACAAGGAAAGGAAAACTACATTTACTACTTCTAACTACAACATAAAAAAGGGGCACTTAGAAAATCTTAAGAAAAGCCTAAAGATACTCTGAGTGCAGGGCAGCGTGCCCAGCATACTGGCCGCATTACCACGCTGGATGGCAATGCTCAATGATTTTTTTACCTGAGTATCAACGTACGTAGCTATCTTGATTGAATAAGTAGTTTTTCAGAATGCTTATTGACGTACTGTGTTCAAATCTTTATTTACAATAATAAAATATAATAACAAGGGATGAAAAACTAAACATACTACTTCTAACTACTACAAAAAAGGGGGCACTTAGAAAATCTTTATAAAAGCCTAAAGATAATCTAAGTGCTCCAGCCCACTACCAGATGGCAGCGTGCCCAGCATACTCGCCGCATTACCACGCTGGATGGCAATGCTGATACGTTGAGCCAGAAAAAGGCCAGCATTTTGGTCATGCGTCGCGTCAACCAAGGGCTCCGAGAGGTTTTGGTGAATAGAATGGGCTCCCGGACCCCACGGCCCCAAAATGTCGACTCCAAATATGTGTTATTATTAAGTTTTATTATTATATATGTATTTTATCATACACATATAGAAAAAAAACCTTAAAGTGGGATATTTATAAAAGGAATCGGACAATAATGATACTAAAAATTATTGACTACTTATAATATAACTATAATAATTCATACGCATCAGTAACTTACCCGTAGGAAATACGTTCACCGTAGCCGAAATCGGCTTAGAATGCATCATCATAATACATATTTAAGTTAAACAAAAATCTTTTTAAGAATTGCGAATAGAATATATTCTAAAGTAAAATACTTATTTATATATATTTATATAATGTATAGGGAAAGGATCAGAAAACCCCTGAATTAAACAACCCTTGCTTTTTCTCGTAGAAATATTTTGGAACTCGCAAAACAGGGTGTTAGATGAGTTATATACTACATTTTACATAATTAATGATAATTAGCTACTTTTCTTTATTAAAAACTGGCGACATTTTTTTATTTGCCAGGTTTTTGAGAAAAACAATGTGAATGTGCGTGTGAGTGATAATGTAAAAATATGGCCAAGACCAAAAGTTGATTTAACATTTTAAACGGAATTAAACTAGATCGTAGATATATTTTCGAAATACAAGTGCTTAGAAAAGTTAACAATGAACCAGGTCCAGAAGCGACAGGTGCGCCCGGAGAAGGAAACCATACATTCGGGCCACTTTATGGTATCACATTTTGAGGCTGAAGCTCAAGACGATTTCGATGATTTAGTGACTGTTCCTGACGAAGAACAGACTGCCCCAAAGGTATCTGTAGTGGCGACTTACACAGTCCCTGGAGTACAGAAGCCTTTCCCACCGACTGAAAAGGATGACAGTCAACAGCACCAACAACTTTCTATCGAAGTATCTCTTACAAAGTTGTTCAAATGTATGACTTTAGCATACAGGTGAGTTTATTTACTTACAAAATATGATATAGAAAATGATCATGTATTTCTAACTCTTGTGTCCAGTGAGGCATCTAGTTTAAAATGAGCTAATAAAAATTAACTCAATTACTTCCTGTTTACAAAATAACTGTTTGCTTTTGGCTTTTATGTTGACAGTTAGTGGCTTATTTACTGAAATATATAAGTATATTACTTTCATAAAAACCCGTAAGTAGTGATTATTATTCATTTTAAAATAAATTTGCTATCAATTAATCTGAAGTAGTTGCTAAAAAAACGAGGAAACAGTATGCTTCCATTGGTTTTAGCTTGCAAAGATAAGAAGAGGTCATTGATGTGCGTACCAAAGACACAGGTCACTGGCTGTGATAACTCTGTCTATGAATAGGTACTTGGTTATTTATACTTTACCCTTTACAATACTATATTGTCAGCTTTTGAGCAATGTTTGTTGCCCAATTCTGACATGCTGTTGCTCTAATGATAAACCACTACCTACATATAATGGCACTAAAACTGCTCACTCCAATTTAATAATGTTCAAGAAAAGATAGCAAATTTGTAGAAGCATGTAGGTAAATAAAGAAACCTAAACAAGGTATTTTTTATTTTTTACACTAAGTATATGTTTTACAAAAGTATGGTTGATGCTTAACATCAACCAACATTAGGTACCTGTGATTGGTGTAACAAGCTTACCAAAGAAAATCTTTCCATGGAATCTAAGTATTCACTTTAGATAAGCTAAATTTAATTTGCATCTGATGTTGGAAATAAAATGTCTCATAAAGAAGATAGTTTTATCACCTTGGCTTATGTAACCAGCTGAGCAACAGGGCTGACAAGTCCTGTTTGGGGATCTAGAATATAATTACTACTCATGTTTGTACAAAACATTACAATATCATAATCATACTATAAAATATTCCATGGAATTATCTCTCTCACAAATATAAGCAAAGTAAAATGCTCAAGATACAGTCATATTATTATGTACTAAATTGTTTAAGGATATTTAAGTACTTGGAAAAAAATACAAGATTGGATCTTAATGTAAAACATCTTAACTGTCCCTATTTTTGCTAAGTTAATAATGTAAATTAATATTATTATCTTGTTGTTATATCTACATATTAACTTTATGCAAAAGTATTGGTATACTAACATATCTCTGCAATTAATATGTTGCCCTGTTGATAACATTATATCATAGATAAACCATCATTTGTTGGGTAAGTTTTACACAACACAGATACTACTGCATTTAATTAATTTATTTACTTACACCCATCATGTCATTCTAAGTCAATTTTTATATTGTATAAACTTCAAACCCAAAACTAGTTTAGAACCTGAATAACAATGTTTATACCAAGAACTACTTTGTAAAAAATAATTTATTTATCTTCATATTATATTGATTGTAATATACATTTGTGCATGTTGTGCTTAGCTTTAATAGGTAATACATATAGTTTATAAATACCATTACTAGGGTGCATGACTGTATGGATGTAATTACCAATGTTGAACCTGAAAAAAATAAAATAAAAACAATCCCTTCTAGTTAGTTCCTACTATAACTAAGGTGGTTTAATATTAAACATACTTAAAAACTGATCTAACAGCCCACTTGCACAATTCTTTTACACATTTAGTAGTACAAAATTGCATAAGAAATTGTTAAAAAGTAGTTGTGCCAATGGGCCTTTTCCATTGTTAATTACAAGAACAAATTAACTAATACATGACACAGTAGTAGAAAATTAATCTGCTTAGATTAGATAACCGACAAAAATGCAGACAAATGAGTTTGAGTATACCTATATATTTGTATTTGAATATTGTACTTTGTACCTTCCTATAAGTAGTTCAACATGTGGAAATGAAGTGTGTAGATTTTTTATACTTTATGTGTTCAAACTTTGTTACAAGTAATGTCACTTTAGTGATGCTAAGCAAGCTGGCCATGTATGATCTAGCTTGCCCTAAACAAATCAATACATTCTTGACTTGTTCCGAATGTCTGGATTAGCTCTTCAATCTTTCTGGTTTGGTTCAGTTCTTTTTACTTGACTTTTGTATTGTATAAAAGAATTTATGGTAATTGTAGAGTGGGGTACCTTTAAAGCATTTAGTTCAATTTAGTAGGCATGTAGACTTTGTAACTACCTCATATAATATTTTAACTAGAATGTCAGGTGTCAGAGATCATCAAACTGATGCAACATTCACATTATTTAAAACCTCCCTATATGAGAGTAATTTAGGTGTAGATAAATTAAAAAGTTTTCCAACAAGTTATTTTCTCAACATCCACATAAGTATATTTGTACAAGTAGACAACTGATAAGATACAGTCGGTGCTTATTGCTTATCACACTGCTATTTGCCTATAGCCTAAGATCTCTTATTGATAGCGCTGATAACAGCGCCTTAGTAGTTGCGGTTTAGGCACATTTACTTAGTCCAGTACAGTTTATCTTTGGAACTGTCTGCCTTACCAATCCAGTTGTAGATAATTTTATAAATATTATTTTTTCATTATGGATGTCGCTAATTGTTTCCGTATAAAAATGATTCTTATGTGTTCAAGGACTTTTATAGTGAACACTGTTATAACAGTGCTTTTAGCCAACATTAGTTTGTGACCGGGTGTTTGGGGTAATTTGGTAAGTTTGCATTTTGATTGACTTTGTTTTGTTTATGATTGTCTTCAGACAAAAACTAACATCACCCAAATGGAATCGTTTCAAAGGTATAAAGCTCCGGTGGAAAGACAAGATCAGATTGAACAACGTCATATGGAGGTGCTGGCACATGCAGTGTAAGTTGCACTTATTATGTTTCTTAAATAACTTACACTTATTTAAGTTTTTTTGTTTTAATGGTCATCAAATTCAGAGGAAATAGATTATTTCTAAGATGGTGTTAAATCTTAAACTACAACTGAGCTTAACATCGAACTAGCTGTAGTCAAACATTATAAAGTGTCAACTTTTTTAAACAATATTGCATATAAACTCGAAAGATAAATGAGAGAAGGAAAAATAATATCTGACATGTTATTTTGCTTAAGCTTTTAGTTCCACAGCACAACAAAAACTTACACTTTTTTAAATAGAAAGCGACAGTAACTTTCCTATGATCCATTAGTTACATTTAACGATATGTATACAATATCCATATATCAGTAATGCATAATAGTTGTACTAAGTTAACGTAATGTTTGCAGACGCCTTCGTTGTAGATAAATAATGACCCCTACAATTAAAATAAGTCCAAGGTTATTTTTTTTCATTCGTGTATTCGGCAGTGATATCCAATGATTTAACTATCTGCATGTATATTTTATACCCAAATAATAATAAATAATATATTTGTTATTAAATGGATAAAGTTTAGTATTTTTGTATTTTTTTTTCTAACACACTACATTGCTATTATGTGTAGGTACTATATTTTTTTCTATATCTTTAGCGCCATTCTGATTGGTTTAGCATTTCCGTTCACATTAAGTAACGCAATAGGCTAAGAATAGTTGATTAATTAACATACGTGATAATGCGAATGACCACAGCGTAAAAGCGAAACCGGAATCGTCAATATCTATCTATCTGCTTTAGTGAATTAATACGGCAATAGGAAATAATTTACGATAATACCTACTATTTGATTGAGCAAGCTGTTTTAACAAGAGGTTTTTAAATTTATATATCTACGTGTACAGCTCACGTTTTATATAATTATCTATTTAAATTTACATAGGGCTATGGAATGTTTGCAATTGGTATAGCTTTATGAGTTTGTATTTTGCATTCTGACGAGAACGTGTGGTTCTGTTTTAAATATGTTCGCTTTGAATACGTATATTACAAATTTATTGCGTATGGTGTTGATTAGATTAACAAAGTTATAAAAAAACTCAAACTGATTTTGCCTAACAAATGTATAACATTACCCAGCAAAAGTTAAATGAGTGTATAAAGGCCAAATCTCATTTTTATTTCTTATAATTGCTCGGACTTAAAAGCCTTTGTCTGAAGTTCTTAAAATTTACCCTTCACATAAATAATTATAGCCGCAGTTTCGGGAATCCTCAAAAAAACTGTCTCTTCAATCTGCGATCATTGACCCGAATCCGATCTCGACATCGTGATCGGTACCTACTTGCAAACATTAGAATAAAACCTACCTATAAATATGTATATTTTATATAAATAGGTAGGTACACGTGGTTTTATATATTACGTATAGATGTATAAGTACTTATTCATATTACACCCAGTAACGTTTAACCTATTCCTATCAGACGTTTGCATATAAATATGTATGTACTATAATCACTTATTAGATAGAAGTTAACGAAATGTGACATAATTATTTTATCGCTTATATCAAGCCTATAAATCATGATATAAATATAATATGATGCTGAATATCGCCGCCACACAAGACCACCTCGTGATAGGTTTATTTTCGTATTTTCGAATTAAATCGGATGTTAAAGGTGAAATATTTTTTATTGAGGTGCTCGTATCGAACAGAAACTGCAAATATTTATAATTTTAGAGACCCAAGTTCAGGAGGTCTGAAACCAGGCCAAATTATCAGCCAATAGATTGCTAGGAAAGTGCGAAAATAGTAATAAGTACATATTATATTTGTAAATGTATCAGAGTTACGGATCATGATATAGTTAATTTGTAGTATCAGAGACATCGTCGTAGTTTGACAGCAAAGATTGAAGATGATGATTAGATGTAAATTTGATTCTTTGATTCTTATTAATTCGTTAGTGAAATGTTGGTTTGTTTTGCAGTCATAAAGAAACAGAACACGCTGGTGTGCCAGTTCGCATCACCACTTGATGTCGACACGCACGTCAAACCAGAGGTAAGTTTATATATACGTATAATTAAATATAATATATTTCCTCATATCATATTCGAATTAAAAGTTTTGAGTTCTGCATGACATGCTGCTTCATGATAAAATTAAGATAAAAAGTTGATAAAAGTTCTATTTCGCATAAAATACGAGAAAGCAAAATAGGAAATTATATATGTATATTACAGATAAGTCGTTGATAACGATTTGCTAAGCCTTATAATTAGAGAACTATTAACTTTTTATATCTTTGATTTCTCTTTCTTAGATTAATTAAAGGGACAGGGGGAGGAGGCCTATACTTTGCAGTGGGTCTCATTAGGCTGATGATGATGATAACAGATTTTTATAGTTTCTCTATTTCTACTAATATATGTATAATAACACACAAGTTTCCGTTTTTTATTGTGTCAGAAATTGCTATGTAGAAATCCTGTACCTAATTGCTGTAAGACATTTATCATTATTTATGATCGGTACTGAACTGTAACATTTTACTTTACTCTTAGACCCTCTTGTACAACGTTTCTGTAACACATCGCGACAAAATTATCTTGAAAAATGGCTAAATTTGTTACAGTCGTGCAGGCGAGCCTAAAATGTTTCGCGGAGATATTTCGTCGATAATTACTTAAGACACACATCCGACTGATTACATACACCATACATGAAAAACGTTATATACTCTTAATTATATATTTTTTTTCATGTATAGTATTTAGAACCATACGTCCCTGTATGACGTTGCAGTTGAGAAAAGTCCGCCAATAGTGCTAAATAGATTAACAAGCCGCTCTGGACGGCCACTTATTATCATATCTCAGGTATATTTTATCTAACGTGCACCTGGTTAGATCACAAAATCATCTCAATCTTTATAAACGATCTATATATTAAGAATACAATTGGGTTTTCGTAAACGCCATTGGATTTTGTTAAATACTTGTTGGGTTTAAACTATCAGTATAGAGCTTCTAGAGTTTCAATTAAAGCTTAATTTAAATTTCAAATATTTGTTTTCTACAGACAACAATATTAGAAGGCAAATACTGGAAACGGAGAGCTGAGGCTGTTATAGCAGAGTATAAAAAATGGCGCAAGTTTCATATTATGCGTCTCCTTGGGAAAGGAGATACCTCCGTCCAAGACACGGTAAGTGTAAAAATCAGATCATTATATAAAAGTAAACGTATCTAGTTAGTTTGTCCCTTTTCACGCCACGACGCCAAAACGTATGATAAATCAGTGTCATATTTTTTGGTATGGTATAATGTCGTTAGATACTAGGCTACTATTTATCCCGAAACAATGCAAGCGAGCAAACATTGCTTAGTTTTTATTACATTAAAAAGCGCTTGATTTACTTAAAAAAGGGGCGTGTCTCCTAAAGAAGTGGGCGGAGTCTGATAGCTCATAGAATGTGGTTAGGTCGTCAATATTTGATCTAGTGCATTTGCTTGTATACTCTACTAGTGGCGCCTCGAAGAGTCTCGAAGAGTAGAGGATGAAAATTTGCATTTATCCAGACTGAGGCCACTTGCACTTACCAGTTTCAATTTATCAAAATCTATTTGTTTTAAATTTAACATAGACTCGGCTGTTGCAGCACGGAACAGAAGCATGCATTATACATTTTTAGTTCAAAGTTAGTTTTTTAAAGCTACTAAAAAGACAATAGGAAGAAAAGTTAGTAATTGATACTTGAAGGATAAAGATGTACCTAAATGATATGAATGTATGATGATAATACACGATTAAAAAGCCTTAAAACATATTCAGGTATTACTTATTATAATTCAGGTATAACTTAGTGGTATACCCTGACAGATGTGGCCAATCTCATACGAACTTACTTTTGACTTTACGAATACCACTTTGTACCGCTTTATATAAGTTTTAAACTCCTGTAATCTCCTATTTAGTTGAGGAAATAAAATGAGTACTGGATACCTTAAAACTTTTATTGGAAAATGAGCGCAAATAATCACGACCGGCAGGATTAGAATCTGTATATTTCTGATACCATCAGATCGCCTTAACCAACTAGGCTATGCTATGGTCTAGGTACTAACTGCCAGGCGCAAAAATCTACACTCATTTCCGATCACTAAGTTAAACATATGGCCATTTTGACCATAGTGCAGGTTTAGCACTTGACAAAATAACTCATGAGTACTTCTTCTTATCGATTGAGAGTGGCCAACTCTGGTGTCGAGAGTTTTCAAACCGTCCTAAGGATCTCTGAAATGGCTTAACGAAACGACTGCCGTAGGTACTAGACAAACAGCCGGGACCTACAATTTAACGAAGAGCATGTTAACTAAACGTTTTTCACTCACGTGTATTTCGCGTATGTTGTTTACGCGTTAGGATGTTGTGACATCCATCTTTAGAACGTAGGTTCTGGGGTTTTAATATTAAAATTTAACGAAGAGTACTGTTTTTCATCCAGGTATCAGATATGGACATGCTGGAGTCGTTCTCCCAGTGCAGCGAGCTGGCGGGCACCATGCTGACGGACGAGGACTACCTCAACTTCATGACTGACACGCTGTTCTCCACCATCACCAGCCACCAGCCCTTCGCCTTCCCCGACTGCAGGGAGATTGGTAAATACCCCCTGCGTCAACGTATTCCTAAATAGAGAAGTCGTGGCTGAGAATAATACAGCCCCCTTAGCCAAGAAGCGTATTTTAGTAAGCGTACTGTCGCTCACTCATGGAATAGAAAGAACAATGCATGGGATTGACATCGCGACGCGCTCCGCGGGAGGAAATATTACGTCACTCCCATACATTTGTCTTTCTATTCCATGAGCGAGCGTAAGTACGCTCACTAAAATAAGCCTCTTGTCTAAGGGGGCAGGAGTGAATATTGCTAGCGTAGAAGATCCTTCTAACTTGGCACAAGATAGAAACAAATTCGTTAAGATGAGGCTCAACCTTCAATATGAGAGGCACTGAAAGAAGATCGTGTTCATCATTCTACTACGTCATTGTATCTTGTGAGTCTCAAACATGTCGGTTAAAAATAACATAAAAAATAATGATACGCGAAAGAGACGGAGTTTTTGTATATCTAATTAACCCTTTCACTTTATGTGTTATTTTAAAAAGTGGCGTAATCATGAAGCCATAACGAGCTTTGCAAGAATTTACGTGCAATAAATTACTACAATTAAGTTATGTATTACGATGAATACCTACCGTAAAAATATAGCACTAACATAAAAGTAACATAAAAAGTTATCTCTAAAATAATTGGGGCACAATCTATAGGCTGATTTCCGATTGGCTCGAGAGATTGCGGCGAAAGCCGAGCCTCCCTCGCGCCTTATCTACCACGAGCAGCCTTCATGTACTTAATCATGTAATAAATAATAATCTCGTGCTTTGATAAACTATCTAAATATACCTGTTTGTTAACGTACTACTAACGTGTTTTTTTACTTCCCAGCTAGGGGGGCGAGTTTAGCGGACTTTATTCAGCCGAGTCTGGGTCCGCTGCAACCTAACTTGGATGATTTTATGGACACATTGGAACCTATACAAGGTAAAGATTCGACCTTTCGAACTAAGCTGGCCTGGTAATAGAGGTTGAGTTTTGGAACATCTCATGAAATAAAATCGTTTCAAAAAACTGCCAAATATTAAAACAGAACTGTTTTTAGAATATTTACAGTAGTTGATACTTTGACTAGGTACCTTTTTATAACTATTATTTTTGCCACTATCAAAAATTGTGGTCAATGTTGGTAAAGGAGTAAAATGGGTTGAAGAGAAATTGAATTTAATAATCAGAGACTCCTTGTCTTAATTGGTCGACATCATATTTCACGATTTTCACGGATAGATACACTTTTATGTGAAAGAAATAAATAAAAAGTTAATAGTGAATATATAAAAGGTACCAGAAACAACAAATAATCTTTGACTTGATTCTTGTCGGAAGCAAATGATCGAAATTTATATTCGCTGCATGAAGTCTCTACTGCTAAATAGGAAAGACGATGAAAGACTATAATTAAGATAGATACATACTTCATTAAAACACCACATACAAATACAAATACAAATAATTTATTAATAAATGTCAATTTACTGGTCATATAAAACAAAACAAAAAAAAACGTAGAAATTAAAATAAGCGTCTTAATTGGTTTTAATTAAGATCAGAGAGATTAAGATATGGATTAAAAGATATACTAAACATAAGATATCTTGCAGCGTTTCCCGACCTCTTGTCGACGCCGCGCCTGCCCCCGGTCCCGGAGGAGAGCCCCCTGCCCCCGGACGAGGCGCTGTACCGCGGCGCCATGTCGGTGGACTCGTACCCGGCCGGGTACTCCACCCCCGCCACCATGGCCTCGCAGATGACCATACACGGTGTGTACCCACTACAATGCGGTAAGACCAGTGACTTTACATATACTTTTATGTGTTTGTGCAGTCCTGTATTAAATGGTTGAGTATAAGTTTTAGATTTTAATCTTTAATTTCAATAATGAATTGTCAATGTAAAACACTGGAAGAACCCTGAATACTGCCCTGAATACACAGGGAATCCTAAAGCAGTAGACAGGACCCCAAAAGCAAAATTGATTTTAAATGTTCTTAAATTAATAGTTCCTATTAATAGTTCCTATTTCCCACAGCCGATTATCTGCTAAGTATTGGTTCGTGTACAATTTAACTAAATAAATAAAAAATGACAAGTTTTAACTCGTTGCGCTGTAGCACAGCTCGAAGAAAATAATTTTGGTTTGACACAGCTTTCTTCTGGGCAAGTTGCGTTGCGCGTTTGAAAGTTTAACAAACAAACTCTTCGAAAATTACAGACAAATTGGCGTGCTGTTTGTATAACGGTGGATTTACGTCAAACTAACAAAAAGCAAGAGTTAAAACAAGAGCATTCTTTCGTACAGAATAATTAGATATACATATATACATTCGCTAGACCATAAGTCAAAACGTGTGTCAAAAGATAATAATTATTGCCGAAATGCGTTTTTAACGTAGATTGAGGGAAATCTGCGCAGGCGCCGGTCATTGATCACTTGTCCAAACATATTTGCTCGCGTTAGTCGCAAGCGGCAGCAAATCCAAAAATATATATTCAAATAGGTATAAACAGTTTTTTGCCTACGCAAACATCCTCTAATTCTCACGCTAACACCTCAGTTAATCATATAATAATAGAATTACACAACTGTTTACAAGATTGTGGTTAAACTGTCATTTTTTGTTATATTCCTAACTGTAATTTTTCTTGAATTATGGATTTAAGTACAAGCATGCGAAAATTATATTATTAAATACTGGTATATACTTAATTAAAATAAGTTGCTGAATAATTTTAGTCGATTATACTGGTTTCTGATAACCGTATAGTTATTTTATGACTATTTTATCTTATAAATCAACTCAGTCGTTTATACCACGATTCGCACTTTCTTTTCGAAAAAAAAACTTGCTCGAATCTCGAAAAACAAATCATCGTTTAGCTATTTGCTCAGTAAGCGATAACTATTAGAAGTTTTAGTTATTTTCTGTTACAAAAATGTATTTTCTCATGCATTAAACAAATCCATTCGGGAATTTCTTTATAGACTTTCTTTCTTTCAACTAGGTTCCACCAATAGCACCCAGATGCTTCCAATGGGCGAGCAGGCGATAAAGAACGAGCAGATGAGATTGTACGACAACGGTCGCATGTATAGCTCGGACATGCCGGCCAACATGACCACCAACATGTCCGCCAATATGTCCGCCAACATGCTCGGCTCGGAAGTCCTACAATACCCGAGCTACGAGCAACAACAGTCTGACCAGCACATGACAGATGCGTACGGACAGAAGCACTCTAGACTACAATACGTGAATACTGCAAAAATAGTCTCGCAGACCGACACGGCCCTTTACAATAAATATTCTGCAGGTAATTGCTTTTGTTGATAAAGATTCATGATGAGTTTTATTTATAGTCGGTTGAATTTTTACAATCTCTATATTCTTGAGGGGAGGATTTTCTACACTACCGTTGTGTAAAAATATAATATAAGGCCCTAGTAAATTTCGAGTAACTGAACTATCGCCTGTTCAGTTTGTAAGGTAATTATTAACGAATCTCACGATTCGTTTAGAATAATTCAGACCAATAAATAAATACATTTATTTACGAACGATAATACGAAAATAAATACGAAATACAAAACCGAAAAGAACATAAAAATTAAAAGTAAAAAGATACACGTTTTGTCACAATCCGGCCCCAACTCATGTTTTAAATGTCAGAGCGCCAATCTTTCTTTAGGAATGTAGAACGTATTCTTGGGTGTTTCCGTAAAAGGTATCAATGATACACAGTGAAGCGCCCGTAGCTCAGCTAGCGGAGGCAATCGCATGCGATTACCAATGTTAAGCAAAGATCGACGCTATCAGTTCTTGGATGGGTGACCGAAAAGTGGCAATCCATTTTGGGCGCTTCCGTGGGTCGGATGACACATTTAATTGTAGGTCCCGGCTGTTAATCTAATACGGCAGTCGTTAAGCCATGTCAGAGGCCCTTAGGGCGGTTTGATAAACTCGTCACTAGAGTTGGCCACTCTTATTCGATAAGAAGAAGAAGAGGCCCTTAGGGCGGCTTGATAAACTCGTCACTAGAGTTGGCCACTCTCATTCGATAAGAAGAAAAAGAGGCCCTTAGGGCGGCTTGATAAACTCGACACCAGAGTTGGCCACTCTCATTCGATAAGAAGAAGAAGAGGCTCTTAGGGCGGCTTGATAAACTCGTCACTAGAGTTGGCCACTCTTATTCGATAAGAAGAAGAAGAGGCCCTTAGGGCGGCTTGATAAACTCGACACTAGAGTTGGCTACTCTCATTCGATAAGAAGAAGAAGAGGCCCTTAGGGCGGCTTGATAAACTCGACACCAGAGTTGGCCACTCTCATTCGATAAGAAGAAGATACACAGTTAAGAATCCTCTTCTTACCCCCCAGCGTCGGTCCCGCCGTCGCAGACTGCGCCGGAGACGGTGTCCCTGCTGCAGCAGCCGGTGCAGGGCAAGTACGCGTCCAGCGTCGTGATCCAGGGCCGCGCCGGGTACAGCCGCGAGAAGCCTCGCGCGCGCTCGCACTACCCGCACCAGCTGCCCGCCAACCACTACTATGCACAGGTAACCCGGAACTTTACAAAAACGGTTAGTTTAATAAACCCTTTCAGAAAACACCAATGGGAGCTTAAGAGGACGCCCTCTGATTTTGGTTGCAAGGATACCGTATTTTACTCGACATGGACAAAATCAACTAAATTAAAATCTAATGATCAAGTTTCATCATTTCAATGACTATATTTTGCGAATAGCATATCACCAACGACCAACTTTTATAACACAATATAATTTATCAGAAACTCTTATAAAATCGATATTTCGTTTTTATAAGAGTTTTAAGGATTGGAGCGTTAATAATTTTCACATATGTTAATTCACACAAGCATTTTGATTATTGAATAGATTGTTTGAAACAAATTCGTAGTTTTTAAATAAGCGACTAAAACCATTTTGTCACTTACGCCCTTTCGGAATTAGTAGGTTTTCTGCAAAATTAGTCCCCCGCGCCGCAGCGGCGCGGCGGTGCAGAGCGCTTGGGTCTACAATTTCAGATTTATAATTCGCCACTGCGTCTTCTTAACAGCACCATTTATTTAGTGTTTTCTTGAAGCCATAATCTAGCTCCTTTACAGCTCTAGCAGCTTCGTCTCCGACCACAGAGTCGCAGTTTCCAACAAACCAACGCGTCATGTCAGTTTGGTTGGACGTATTATAATGCTTCTCGTTTTCATGGACTAGAGTTTAGTGAAATGGCTTTATAAGCTGCTTGTTACGTCACCCAAAACTAAGGGCGTTTCTATTTTTTAACTGACTTCAAATAAGGAAGAGGGTCTTGACTGAATGGTTTCTATTCATACTAAACTAGTTTTTGCCGGTCTGCCCGCTTTTACCTTCCTCTTGAATAGTCTATCTATAAAAAACTGCATCAAATTCCGTTGGTAGCGACTTTATACTTTGTAGTGATATGAATTCGATGTATATGCTTACCATATCTTTGCTTCTCCTAGGCAACAGACCGGCCTACAATCAATCTAAATTATCGTTAAGGTTGTATTGCGTAAAGAGGCTTATTGCGAAATTGCTAGATAAATAGCTTACTGATATCTCGTAAACCGATGGCACCCAGTGATAAGGGGGCAACGACGCGGCGCCACCCCGCGACTCTTAAAGACTGACTTTAAACGTATTTACGGTTTTTACACTTTGATATAATAAGCACCCATGTATGTAGACCATGTTGGTAGGCACTAGGGTCAATGTTTTTTGTGCGTTAACGCAAATGTTTTCCAGGGCAGCTTTAGTATGCCAATATCACAAAGATGTTGTATACGACTTTTGGAAATTCGCCAAAAATAGACATTTAACGATATGTGCTTCTCAAACTCAATTTAATCGCGAATTTTTCTTTGATGTTTTTATATCGATCTGATGTACTGTTAACTTGTGCTCAAATATAATAATTCTAGCTCAATAAGAAGTATCTTATCGGTTTTATTTCCTTAAAAAATTGTAGAGTAGGTACCTTTACCTACTTACCGTTGTACCTACTTATGTGACACATAGATCTATGCAATGATAATCGAGGGAGATAATTTACTAAGTTAGGTAGGAATATGTAGGTACAATAAATACATGTAAATCGAGTATAAATTAGATACATACGTCACATTTATTTACGTCATCCTCAAAAAATAATTGTGAAATAGTCGAACAACTACGCTTTTTTTGGACCCTCGTTTCTTCCCTTCGGTATCCTTTAAGACTGGCTTTAAGTTAAAAATATGTAGTATATACATTTACAAACATTTCGTTGGTCGGCCGAAGCCGATGTATTTTCAGCAACCCCTCTTGAATATCACATTTTACATAAAATATGCATCAAGAATAGTGACACATACATATTTCAACTCTTGCAAAGCTATTTCGTTACCTGCCAAACAGAAGAAGGAAAACCCGTTACTAAAAAAACAAATTAATCAAAAGCAAGCAAGGAGTTAGGCCTGTCTGTGCGCAAATAAGTACGCGCGTCGTCATTGGCGATAAGTAGCGTGACTTAATACGTGTTTTTGATAGCAAATCCGAGCGGTCGGATCACGGTGGGCTCGCCTGACTATCAGCGGTGCGTTGAATGGAGCTCGCAAATTTTTACGCACAGATATACTTACGTCAAGGAATTTTCCTTGAACATAAACTATAGATATTTTTTATTTCGAGATTTCCGCTTCTGGATCGGTAAAGCAGACAGATAGATCGTTGACCTTCACTTATGAAGGATAAGCTTATATATAACTTAGAAAATTAGGTTAGAAAATTATACTTTATTTAGAGATTTCCGCTTCTGGATCGTTGACCTTTACTTATGAAGGATAAGCTTGTATATAACTTAGGAAATTAGGTTAGAAAATTCTTAATTGTAATGAAGGCCATTTTTGTTTAGCGTTTGCTACTGGTTCTGTAAGCTATTTGCTAGCATTTTTCAAATTAAGGCTAAAGATTAGAGCCTAGTGGAGCTTTTGGCATAACCTTATCTTGCCGATAATTACTTGTAGATAATGTTTTTAGCGCCAGACTATGTAATCTGTCTGCAATATCATATACTGAAATTATCATGAGATCACGGTGAAATTGGCGAATGAAGTGTACCAGTTGTATCAATTTTAATGTTTAATTAAAACATCATACGTATGTAAGTCTCTGAATAAATTATTACCTAAGCTACTTACTATCTCAGTATTGCGACCCACAAAGAAATAAAAACGAAAATGTCACTCGTAGAATCTTTTTCAAAGCAAAACTCCGTGTCCAACCTCGTGTTTGCTTGTGTAGCCGAGCAGTGGGTATGAGTCTCGCGGCGGCAGCTCAGCGGCCCCGCCCCCCGGCGCCGCGGTGCCTGCGCGCGCGCCGGCGCCACAGATGCAGTACTTGGCGCCGGCCACAGACTACAAACAGAAGCAACAGGGCCCCAGGTCTTTCAAGATGCCTTCACCGCCCGCTTCTGTAGCCCCACAGGTAAAATATGATTTCTTTAAAGTCAGATTACTTAATCTAAAGGTACAGACTACAAGGAAGGACCGTGGAAGGACCTGGGTGCCCACCACGATGTATCTGCCCAAGAGAATTCCTCTAACGAATTAATTCACCCTCAGTCATGAGGAAATACGACTCACGAGAGAGATACAGACTACAAGCAGAATCAACAAATACTCTAGTCTTTCCAAAAGTCTTTACCTGCTTATTGCTAAACATGTTATAAAAGCTCTTAAGACTTTTTTTGCATGTATAGTGACATTTCCAGGTCACAAATTAAGGAGGATTCAGATGCAATGTTGTTCTTGACAATTTCTGTTTATTAAAAAGGTAAAAGAGCCCAAATGTAGATAAAATATTCAAATAGATATTGATGCCATAAACCGAATCCTGTCAAAGTCCTAATCAATGATTGACAAACTACATGATATATTCCATATTCCAAATAATAAAATAACAGGGATAAACTGAAATATATAAAGATACTGAAAGATGTAGTATCATCATGATTACGAATGAAAAATACGATGAAATCATTCAGCATGAATCGGAAAAAAATATATTAACACACTGGTCACGGATTCCGTTCTACCGTGCAAATAAACCTTTCTTATTTCTACGTCATTTTTGCCGTGAGGCAGAATAGCTTATTACCTATCACACTAAGCCTTCCAACTTTAAGGCGAGAGTGGACCGGTTCCTATCTGGTAAGCAGGATCCACCTTAGACTATAGCTATTGCTTGCCATCAAGCAAACTATGGTCTAGTGCAAACCTGTTTTAGAAAAAAAACTGCTGTAATCTAATAATTGTACATATCCGCAAAATAAATGATTTGATTTATTTTTCAAATGTACTTAACATTTTTCCCGATGAGGAAAATTATTAGGCAGCTACGAAAAGCTGTTCAGATATACATTTTATCAGTGTAACGAGATTATCTCACTTTTTTAAAAACGCTTACTTTGTTCTAAAGCTCACCTGATGAGCACAAAAAAGAGGTGGCAAGTTTGCCTTGAAATTGAAAGGTAGTAATTTTCAGCAAATTTATCAAAGAAAGACCTTGTGGCGGAAATGGCACATTTCAAATAGAAACTAAATCAAAAATAATTTGTGAAATATCACGATTTTATTACTCATCCTGTTTTTGTGATTTAATATCACAGATTTTAATATCATTCTGATAACAGTAAGCACAAAAACTGACATAACTGAATATATACCTTCGGTTCCGCTTGGAGGTGTGGTCTTTTTTAACGAAAATGGTGGAGAGTAGGTACTCGAATTCGACGACCTACTAAAATCTCTTTGATTCCTATCTAATAAGTACGTAGTCTTTTGTGCAAAAATAATTTTATTGTGTCTTTTTTATCTTCTTCCTTTATGTTTTATGATGGTTTCCTTCTTTTATCAGGCTGTGAGCGCAAGCAGCCCGGGCAGTTCAAACAGCGGCGCATCCCGCAAGCAGGACCAGTACCGGTCGCACAGTCTGCCAATCGGCGCGCAGCTCAACGCTGATTGGTCCGTGAGCGCGCCCGCGCTTGCGCACGTGCCGGTCGAAGTCGCGCACCACGCGCCGCGGGTGAGTATGTGGATAGGGCGCTTCTTGTGTTGCTAATTATGTAGATATTTATTTTATAGATAGATAGATAGATATTTCGAGTGAGCTATTACTTCTATATTCGTAATATTATAGTAAGTGTCTGGTCGTTTTCCTCATTGTACATTCCTACAATGAGTTTGTCAGGCACATCTCTAATGTACTAATCTGTAATGTGTAAAACTGTGTCGTCTATAAATACATTATATAATGCTCTGTTTTCAAATCGCCATATTTTTATTGTTGGGCCTCGAGATTTGGTTATTATAATCAGTTTTTAATACATTTGTAGATTGATATTGATATATGATTTTACAATAAATGTATCTTTATCTTATCTATATTAAACGACTGAGTCGACAAGATAAGGACTGAGGCAACCAACCAACCAAGACCAAGACCAAGATGCAGTCAGTCGATCTATGAAGACGAATTGATTAATAGTATAGTACATGTATTCTTAGGCTAAGATTAGCTGTTTCATTTATTGTTACATTGTTAAAATATCACTACAAAGCAGAATTATCCAAATGCTTATCTACGGTTGCAAATTGTTCTATTCAAATTACTTACAATAATTTTCAAAGTATAAACTCCATGTAGACAAGCCCTAACACAGCTTTCTAAAATTGCTTTCCCCCCTCCAGTTAGTATCGTATGTGTATGTAGTCATGCCACCACTCGCTTTTGCGTCCAAATTGCTACCTTTATAATTATAACTTTTATTTATATCAATTTTTAAGTTGACTTGCTATTTCATTAGTTAGTTGTTTAGTGGAAGTCGCCGCGGCATGACTACATGGTCGGATTTTATTGGCCAACAGATGAGTATAGCAGCGGCGCGAGCGCATATCGCTCGCTCGGCGCTCGGTGGTGGCAGGTGAGTGTAGCGAGCGCGTGCAATGACGTGGTGTTCTTGCAGGCGCGCGAGCCCGCGGGGGCGGGCGCGCGGGTGCGCTCGCGGTCGCAGTCTGGCGGTGGCGAAGCCCTGCCTGCCCGCCGGCCTCCACCCCTCACCAGCGTGGCCTCTGAACCCACTCTGCCGCAGGCTAGCGTCATGCTCGCGCAGCTGCTCTCGGCGCAACAACACTGTCAGTCCGCAACACTTGCATTACTATACTCGCGCCTGCTTGTTGTCTCACAGACACGATCTGACGCGAAGCATGCTCTAGGCCGGCACTCCATCGGGCTCATACACTATTATACAATCATGACGGTAACAATTGATAAAAAGACCCAGAGATGTCACTATATTACATTACAAAGATATACTTTCTAATTAATCTCTTGTATAGCAGGATAAATTACTGTACAAGATATTAATAAGACATTTATAGCATCTTTCTTTTTTACATATTTGCATATCGACCAAACATAAAAAAAAAGATTTCGAGAGATATGCATTAAAATTTAATTAGTTTCGCGGCTTTAGAGGGCATAAAACTACCTATTATAATCGAACAGCTACATAGTTTCATAAATTCAAACCATAATCATTTTGATTAATTAAAGTCCAGTAATCAATCAAAACCACACACATTTGATTTCAAAATCACGATCACCAACATCACACCCCCAAAACCATATACAAACCTAAGGTCATGGTTCATCAATTGTTATTGATTCACAACATATTAAAACGAAAAAAAACATCCTTCATAAAAATCTATTAAAAAAGACAAAAACACACACGCACACCACATATACCCATAAAACACCATCTTCACATTTCTCCATCCCTCAATTTATACCTAATCTCTAACGCATTGTGTTCCAGCCACGAGCTTATACAAGTTGAACAGCAGTGAAGAGGCTGAGCCGACCAAGTCTCCGGTGCGGCGCGCGCAGCCCTCGCCCATTGGCAGCGATGTTATGTCGCCACATCAAGTAAGCATAGACCAAAATATTGTATGCACTTATGACATGTCAAATTCTGTTTCTCTCTATGTTTATCTCATGAAAATGAAAAAAGGGAATAAAAAAAGGAGCAAAAAAAGATTTAACAACGAATCCTTCGATTTTTTTTCTGCAGTTTAAATAAATTAAAATAGATTCTACTACTTATGACTACTGACAGAGTTATTGTTGAAAAGTAAATGATAACACGTCTCATAATGTCCTGAGTAGAAAACCATTTATCATCAATAACTGTACATGTAACCTAGACGGAATCTAGTTAAGTTAATGTTTTCCAGCTTTTAAAAACCTCTGTTTACCTTACTTTTACATTTGCATAAGATCTTAGTTCTATAATCGTATCACTTCTACTTTATTATTTACAGAAGTTAACCATAATATCTGTTGTTCCCCAGTCGTTATCCCCGCCGACGTCCCCCGGCTCCCCCCGCGCGGGCTCCCCGCGGGAACCTCGCCGGACGCACCTGCACGCGGAACAGAAGCGCCGGTACAACATCAAGAACGGCTTCGACACGCTACAGGCGCTCATACCACACCTCAACTCTAATCCTGCCGCTAAGGTATTGAATTCTGTAATTGAAGAAACTTTATATACGCACGTCATAAAATAAATAAATACAGTGTGTATAAAAGTATAAAAAAAAGCTATCGAAATTATGCTGATTTTCATGAATACCTAAAAGTATAAATTACTACCAATCTATATATAATATATAAAACTCAAGGGTGACTGACTGATTGACTGACTGATATAGTGATCTATCAACGCACAGCCCAAACCACTGGACGGATAGGGCTAAAATTTGGAATGAAGGTAGATGTTATGACGTAGGCATCCGCTAAGAAAGAATTTTTGGAAATGCCACTTTTAAAGGGGTGAAATAGGGGATGTAAATTTTACTTCTTAATGCGAGCGAAGCCGCGAGCACCCACTAGTTTATCATATATATAACAATTTTTTAATCAATCATTATATTGCAACATTTCTTAATATTATGTAAAGTTGCCAAACATGAAAAAAATAATGCAAAGATACCGTGAAACATAAATCCGCTAGAAACGTCATAGATAGATTATAATTCCTTTTCAAGTGTCCGATAGGCTCGACTGTGTTATTCGATCATGCTTTGACCGTGTGAATCTTGTATTTACAACATATCAACTTTTTCCGCAAATTTAAAGAACGATTTGTCCAAGGGGGCGTGGCACTTGCACGTCACATCGTTCGACGTCTCGACCACGCCCCCTAGACGTTTGCACGCGAATTATCGCCTAAATATGCACGCAATAACAACCACTTTTCAATGATTCACGCGCCCAGAACAGATAAACACCGGTCATGAAAATTGGACGTGATGGCTAAAATAAACTTTATCAAGAAAGTAATGTATATCGAGCCGAAATCGATCGATTTCTGGCCTATGACTTTTACTTTATCACGAGGTACTTATGCAAATCTATTTTTTTATAGATAAGTAAAGCGGCGATGCTTCAGAAAGGCGCAGAGTATATAAAACAGTTGAAGGCGGAACGGAACCAGATCAAAGAGGAGATGGAGAGTTTGCGGCAACAAATCGAATGCTTGAATAATTCTATATCGTAAGTAACATAAAAAAAAACATATTTGTTTCAGGATTTATAATTATTTATGAGTAATAAGTTTCTGTGCAATCTCATATTTGCACAGACAGATATTCCTAACATTGTATTAATGTTGACATTTTATGGTTCATAAACATTTGATAAACTTACTTTCGTCATATGATAGCTTACTTTGTTTTGTAAATATTGAATGCTATGATGAAGAATATGAAACTTAAAACGGTTTACGCAAAGTGCTAAAATAGAAAATAGACACATAAGTTACGTCTAGTTTCACTCTTTTTTAGGGATAAAATGTAGACGGTGTCACTTTCAAAACCCTTCATACAAAAATCCTTAAGATCCGACGTTCCTTTGCGGTGTCAAAGAGAACGAATATAGCAGATAACTGACTAAACTATTTTGTTAGTATGTATAATCAATTTGTATAAGTACTTAAGTAAATATATGGGTTTACTCGTATGTGATCGAAATGTCCTTCCTATTAAAGTGTGAGCCTAATTTAACACGCACGCGTAAACTTATTTTTAAGATCCACAATTTTATTGTTGACATCATTCGAGCCAATATTTGCTGTCAACTACATACGTCATCACGGTTGATATAATTATACTAAATGCTTGAACATACAATATAAAAAAATACACCTGAGATCCCTTTTATGGTTGTTTGCTGTGCTGATATACATTTTGATACAATAATACATACAAGGCCTGAAATTACCGCGTTATGAAAATTATACGAATAGTGGTAAAAGTCCGAAATGAAATAACAGTCCTGAATGTTACCACTGAGAGGCGGTAACATCTTAGGATTTACCAAGGTCGGGCTTTTACAGTAACATATACAATATCAAAGTTTAGACGTCTATGATTAACGTTTCGGCTTCTAATAAAAACTTTACCGATATCTGAAATAGCTAACAGTTTACAGTACTTTTTGCATTGCATTGTCATTATATATAGCATGATAACTTTTCAACAGTCTTTTGTTTACATTTTCCGCGAATTTGACGTAAAATCTGAATCTGAATCTGAATCTGAATCTGAATCTGACAAAACACTCAATTTAAGCAATTTCACATGATGGTATAATATCCACATCGATATCGTAATAGCTCATTATAACATCGATAAAACGCGACCAACCTGATTGCAGGGCCAAAATCAGGTTGGTCGCGTTTTAATCAATAAAACGCGACCAACCTGATTGGCGCGCAGCTGCTCTCTCATTGGTTAGATTTTAATGGCGGCAAAATCACTGTGACAATACACGTACGCGTGAATTTAATTTAATAAATTAAAAGTTAAAATGTTACAACATTAGTGAAGATAAAGTAGTGTATGCAACTGCATATAACACGGGTATTAAAACACTCGTTACTATTATGAAACTCGCTGCGCTCGTTTCATAAACTCACACTCGTGTTTTAATACCCTTCATTATATGACAGTTGCATAAACTACTATAATATTAAGTAAATAAATTAAAATAAAACTAGGTTTGTGTAAGTATAGTCTTAGCGTAAACCCTAGATTATAAGGGTGCACATACTGTAGAATTTAATTGTAACATATTTGATTGCAATAAAGACATTGAATTGAACCAGATTTATTAACGAACAAGTGGGTGCCCCGCGGCTTCGCTCGCATTAAGAAGTAAAACTTGCATCCCCTATTTCACCCCTTTAAAAGTGACATTTCCAAAAATCCTTTCTTAGCGGATGCCTACGTCATAACATCTACGTTCATTCCAAATTTCAGCCCAATCCGTCCAGTGGTTTAGGCTGTGCGTTGATAGATCACTATGTCAGTCAGTCAGTCACCTTTGAGTTTTATATATTTAGAAATAATGTATACTATGGCCCTGTAACACAGGATCCTTTGTGATACCTAGTACAGGGCTGAGTACCAACGTAGTGCATAAACATTGTTATTGTCTTATACCTATGCAATCATGTACGTACCACGTAAGTTTAAATAATAAAGGATTCTATAATGTGACTATTTGCAGCAACTGCCACTCGCTGCTGCCGGCGACGGGCGCGCCGGTGTCGCGCGCGCGCGCCGGTCGCCTGCGCGAGATGTTCGCGCGACACGTCGCCAACAGAACCATGCACAACTGGAAGTACTGGCTGGTATCCTTTTATACAAATAACTGGAAAAGACAACAAGTAATCGAATTGTGAGAAGAACATTGAGCTAGGATTATACAGTCATAAACGCTCGCAAAAAATGTCCGAGTTAAAACTCTGCCCACGCTACTCGTCGAGCAGACTTTAGGATTACCAATCTCCTTTGCACGTTCTTAAAATATGTAAGAGCGAAAGAGCTCGCTGACGATGTAAGCGTTCGTACATTTTCCTGCGCTTTTTTAGTTTGAGATTGTGTCTCTGTATAATCCTAGCTCAATGAAGAAGAACGAACCTATTTGAAGTAAGTTAAAGAGACCGGTAAGGAATGTGGTAATAATAGTTTGCCTGTTTAAAATTGTTATCAACGTCACGTCAGTCATTGAACAGACTGTTCATAAATTATTACAAAAAAAAAACCCTTAGTATAGAGAATTATTTTAGTAAACTGTTTTAGTTACACAAAAAAAGCCAGGATATAATCTACATGTTATCTGTAGAAACATAATATTCCATTGTACACGTAAACTACTGTTTGTGAAAGATAATTGTCACAGAGACATCTCGTGCTATGCGACTTGTTATCTGATAAAGATGGATATTTCTATGATTTTTAAGTCTGGGGTTAACCGTGATTGCCTCTTTATCGTGGACTATGATACTAGTACAATTTACAACACTGTCTATTATTAACCATGTGCTACTAAATATTTCCTTTTATAGTTTAGCTTTAACTTAGCAATTTATTTGTTTACCATAAACAATTACGTTATGAACTGAAAACACGACATGTCCCTTTCCAATTACATAAATATTTTCATTACATTTTCTCAATAAATGTCTATTATTCGTTTGTTATTCTATCTATCTTATTTCATATGTATGTCAGTTAGCAATATATTTCCTAAGCTGCGTGCAGTTCAGTGTGGTAAGCGCGGCGCTGGTGGAGTCGTTCAGCGCGTGCGTGTCGTGCGGCTCGGGCGCTGACCTCGTGCGGACCACGCTGCTGTGGGCCGAGCAGCACTGCTCGCTCGTCGAGATGCGGCCCGGTAACTGTCTACTGTACTAGTGTGTGTTTGTAGCTGTGTTCAGTTCAGCGTGGTAAGCTTATGCTGAACAAAGCGTATTGCTAACTCTCAGAATGGTTCAACGCAAGCATCTCCGGCAAGTAAATGATACCCGTACGAGTGTTTCTAAATAGCTTTGACTATTAGGTTGCTACACCTGAAAGCCACCTGCGTTACTTTTTGCGCTTATCGCGAATAAAATTAACATTCAACCATTTTATCAATACTATCTATTTCTATTCTACTATTTAGTTTTACTTACCTCTTTCACCAATTTCACTCAAAATAATTCAGACAGTAAATAGATCTCCATTCCACATTACCACTGTTTTTAAACTAATTGTATCAGTCTGTCTGTTTTATCAATATCTGTTCTAACATGTATCCCCACCTTCCAGCGGTGCTGAACTCGCTGCGGGTGCTGTGTACGAGCACCGACATGCTGACCAACCCGGAGCGGCTGCCCGAGGAGGCGCGCGCCGCCGTGGCCTCCAGTGCCGCCGTCAAGAGCGAGCCCACATAACAACACCGTCACACCGGTCTGATCCCACTCTACCTACTACTCCCGTCAACATGTATGAAAGCACTTGATGTTCTGCAGCTTAACAACACTATATACTTATACAAAATTGGTTAGCAATCATTGAGCTAGGATCATACAGAGTCACAAACGCTCGAAAAAAATGTCCGAACCAAAACTCTGCCCACGCTACTCGTTGAGCAGACTTTGGATTTCCTATCTCTTATGCACGTTCTTAAAATATGTAAGAGCGAAAGAGACGAGCAATCTTTTGTTTGCGCTCGCTGACGATGTTAGCGTTCGGACACTTTCCTGCGCTTTTTAGTTTGAGATTGTGTCTGTGTATAATCCTAGCTCAATGTTAGTGATCAAACAATTGCTTAAAGTGGAACAGTGTTCGGTTTTGTTTTCTTCACTAGTTGTTAGTCAAAACTGGCAATGGAAGAAAAACTGCTCTGAACTTGAATAACTGTTTGATTAGAACAATTTTTATGAGTATAGTGGTAACTTATAAACCTGAATCCATAAGTTATTTAATCCTTTCTGGTTAACATTACGAGAAAGGGTCAAAACACTTACAAGTAATGTCGTCAATTCAGGTTGATCATATGTAAGACTGTAAATAAATATTTTATCTGGAGTCAATGTTGAATCTGTCGAAAGTTAGTTGAGATCAAATTTATGAAGTTTTGTACGGCTAGAGAGAAGTAACGACGCTTTGTTATAAATATAAAATAAGCTTTTAATGAATTAAATATCCAATTCCCTTAGTTTGCATTGATCGGAAATCTAAGTTGATTAAATGAAGTTTTGATGAAATGTAAAATGATGATGCAAAGCGAATTACTTTAGTCTCGGGCAAGATGCTAAAGAGTGCAGTGTTTATAATCTTAAATTTAAAAAGACGGATTTCACAAACATATCTTTGTTGTTAATTAACCATGGAGCTTAGTGTTCACGAAAATGTAAGATACCCAATGAAAGGAATATGTGTAGGAATGTTGTTATTGTAAACAAATAGGGACTATAGAGTAGTATATCAGACCGGTGTATCGAGTGATTTGATTAGTCTTTACTGGCAACACTAAACCTACTGTGACATCACTAATATTAGACGGAAGTAAAGAAATACTCAAAATACCAAATAGTGAATAAGAAAAGTGCGAGATAAAAAATATAATTTAAAGATTAAGATTTTGTTTTTTTTCTCGCTGTAAATTTGGACCTTGATGCAATAAATCTAATCAATTGTTAGTGTAATGTCCAATTTCAATCCAAATAAAAGTGAGGGCTTGCTATTTCGCACTCTTTGTCACAGCAGGTATAGTGTTGTCATAATATCTTTTCAGTTTGGAATAGAGCCGCTTTTGATATTATATTATTTTCAAATTGGACGTGAACTTATGAAGAATTTTCTTACAGCTCGATGTGTTATAGTAAATTGGAAAGTGAACCTTATTTTTGCTCATATTTACCGCCTATAACTAACGACTCTATTCCACACTGTGGCAAGTGTACAAATACCTCAGATAGCTTAAATTTTAGTATGCTTAACATTATTTGCATTGGCTTCAATACTTAGGTGTGAATTTGAGGATTTTCGTTGATGTGTTGAAAAACTAAAATGTTGCTTTTAATAGAATAACATTAGGATAATGTGGTAGAGTCCAAATTCTAAAAAAAATATAGAAAATAAACGCAACAAAATGAAATAAAGCTTTTAAAAGAATTTGGAAAATGTTTTCAAGAAGCAGCTTTGGTATTATAAAATCAAATTGGACAATCAAAACGATATCTGTAAGGTATTTGCATTGTAACTTGTTGATTTATTGCAAGATGTGACGCTTCGTACACTCTTATACGATTATAAAATATGTTAATATGCAACAATGTTGTGATAATTATGATTCAGGATAAGTAAATATGTACATAACATATCGCTGATATCTGGCTATATGCTGCAGAGGGGCCAACACACGCCATACGCATATTAGTGTAATTCTTGAAGTCATTGGATGAGACACAATATTCTAGTTGATGAGTCGATGTAGGTATGTTATCACGTGCCTTCTAATTAAAGCGAGCGTGGCCTTTACCATGTGCCTTTTTAGATAATTGTCTTTCTTTTAAAGCACTCTCTCAGTGTATAAAGTTTACCAAAGATTTATATAGAGCAGTCCTCTCACGATATTAAAGGGTCAAGTCACCGTCGAATTAAACTATCACTTATAATATCTGGCCGTCCTGTCCATAAAGACGTGAATACCAATATAGTTGATAAGCGAAAAAAAAGAATTTATTGAACATGTCGAGATTTAATTTAGTATAATCGTGTACTTGTAATGATATCACGTAAGTACTGTAAGTGAAATATTTTTATATTGTGCGTCGACACAAAAATGTTTTTATATTTACCGTATGATAATATGAATGGGTGCCAACGTAATTATTGTTGTAATTTGTTATGTAGTGATATAATTTTATGATGTGTCGTTGAGTCTGGAAATGCAGCCGACCTGCGCTGTTGTTGTTCATGGAAATACAAGTGGAAACGGAACTGTCTACTTTATTTATTTTATTTAAACAGTCATTACATCATTACATACATGCGATAACAATCTTTGTCAGGTATTAAGTCGTAATGATTATTTTAATTGGAAAAAGATTACCTATGATTTTTTTTAATATGTCTATTAAAGTAAGCTTCAATCGACAAATTTCCGTGTCAAAATTATCATTTCGACTTTATAATACAGTGTATGTACACAGAACTTACTTGTATACAGGTTATGTATTGGTCAAATACTTATTCGATTGCATAATACTTCAATCTTGTCTTTTAGTAACTATTTCGATTAATAAGATTAAAACATTAGAAGATAATAATGAGATTCTGCTAATAGACTCTTCTTTTGTGATGAGACCGATATTTACAATATTATTATAATATTATTGATGAACACCATAAAACATGATCAATGAATAATAGTCATATGCGTTTAAAACATAGGATAACACGATTATTTTGACTGTACAAAAATGCATAGATATTCATTAGATTTTTTGTCTATTAGATATAAAGTCTATGTTACATTTCGTCTCATTTACTGCAGCTGTCAAGCCTTGTCATATCTTATCTACCTATATTTACGCATTCCAAATGTTTGCTAACAACATTGTGCTTTTTTGCAAACACAAAAAAATATATTTAAGTAGTACCTAGTAGAAGTATTGCTGGATTTATACTAAATCGTTTGGTCATTTCCTGCACGAATTATAAATAATTCTTGGTCACAATTATTAAACTGATCAGAGACTACTACTTTTATGCTTCTTAAATCCAATCAAACGTATCTTTTATGTAGAAATCCTCGTCATTAATAAATGTTTTAATATATCGTTATTATTCCTGGATTCAATCTGCGCAGGACCGGGACGAGTGGCGTACAAGAAGAGAGGCCTATGCTCAGCAGTGGGCTATAACAGGCTGATGATGATGATCATTATTATTAATTCAGTATCTGTGCAATTCTAACTAAACACGACTAAAATCCGAGAGTCCACAGATGCACAATAATTTCAAAGTTCCTTCCACATCAGAGTAGTTTAGAGTCAATGCAGAGTGTGTGCGGCCGCCATCATGCGCGCGAGCTTGGAGTGCGGCCGCGACAGCAGCGCCCCCACCGCGCCGTGCTCCGCCACCCGACCCTCCTCCAGCACCGCGGCGCGATCGTAGCCGCGGACTGAGGACACTCGATGCTGGGGATAAGAGAAATAAAGTGAATTGTATGTATTGCAGTCAACTAGCTGTAAAATATGAAGTATTGGTGCATTCAGTTCATTACGTGCGCTCAGACACCTATGGAGCCTTTGATCACAGCCGCCGGTTAGCACGCAAAGTGTAAATTATCAGTACCGTTACGTGCTATGATATAGTGGGTGCACACGGTATGTAATGGTTTCGTTCTTAATAGTTCTTTTCTATGCATCTGATCTTTGCAACGCGCGTTATGTTCGTTTAGCTTTGTAGTCTCGTTTACGATCCTTTTTTATTGTTATCCTTTTCTCGCAGCCCTAATACTTATACCAACGGTAGCGCGAAACGTAGGCAATTCGAAGACGTTTACCGACACTGTCACCGCAGATGTAAATAGCTAGTGAAAGTACATGTATTTCAAGTTGAAGAAGGGCTATAGTTACCGCTTGACTAAAAACCAAATAGCCACCAGACGGTCCCCCCAGGACAT
>OZ026812.1:7227505-7257142 GCA_964023185.1 Macaria liturata | reverse complement strand
CCGCGCGACCGAACCCAGTGACGCGACCGTTCTCCATCACCACTACCTGGAATCAGGTAACTATGTACCTACATTTATCTGTAGATATGACTGAGCGCAGCAAAAGATGAGTCTTATTTCCTCACAAAAATAACACGATTGAATTGACATGTCTTCAATAGTTCTATAAACATAACACATAACATTTTTATTGCGTCAAACAAACAAATATTTACCAAATCAGCATAATGCATGAGCTCCAGTCGGTTGGTAGCTAGCAGCACCGTCCGACCAGCTCTTGCCGCCGGCACCAGCGCTCGGGCCACGACATGGCGAGCTAGAGGCGCGTCCAGGGGCTCCCAGTGGCTCATCCAGGGCAAGCAGACGGGATGTGGAGTAGAGAGCTCGGGCCACGCACACACGGACCCTCTGCCCGCCTGATAGAGGTGTGCCGTGACTGCCCAGTCGAGTCGCGTCTCCTTCTGCGTAAGTAACAAATGAAAGGATTTGTGGAATTATTATCTTCAATTCAGCCTGTGTCTACCCATAGCTGAGTAAAAGCTGCTTCTACGCTGCGAATAGCAAAATAATAAAAAAAACATTAAAAGTACCTATTCTTAAGGCTTAATATCAAGAAAAAGTGGTGGTAAACACTAAAAACAAGCAATCAATTAGAAAACTTTTTCTATAATGACGTTCTTTCATATGAAAGTCAAGTTACCTGGAAGAATTTGCAGATCTGGCTTGAGTCCTGTCGCTCGAAGCACCCGGGCGTATCGTCGCTGACACCAGGGGTTGTCCATCACTATGTTCTCACGAACAGAGCCTTCCAACAACCAGGGAGGCTGACCCGAGTACCACATTGGGCAGGGTCTGTAAAACAAAAATGGACACATTTGGACGAATAAGATTTAGACTTCCAAATTTGTCTGACTTTTTTATAACTCAGATCGCTTTTAGATTTAGGTTTCTTAAACGAAAAGTTTTCACAAGATTTATATTTTAGATTGTAGCTCAAAAGGAATAATGATTTTGGTAAAGAGTCACTATATGAGGAGAAAGTGTATCGCTTACCCGTTAAAACTGACGTCACCTCTTTCAATATACATTTCTCCTAAAACTGCCGACAAAAGAAAGATGATTTTCCTGATCCAGTAGTGCCGACGACCATAATAAGTTTACCTTTAAACACAAACAAACATTTTAAAGATAAAGTATTGTACAAAACAGGAAAATATCCCAATACTGTCTTATCAAAATAAGCCCTTGCCTGTTGGAATGTCCAAATCGTCTATTTCTAATAAGGCATCATTTTTCATTCCCCACGTAAATGCCGCATTTCTAAACCTTACTAACACCTCCGTTTTGGGCGTAGTTTCAAATACTTCTTCGTCAGAAAACTGGTCATCGTTCTCACCGTCCTTAATTACATTATTATCATCGGTACTATCCCAGAAACTGGTTTCTTCGTCGGGCGAATTCTCTATGAAAGCGTCGTTAAATTTGTCTGGTTTTCTCTGATCGTCGTTATTATCTTCTGCCGTAACGTTGTTCGCTTCGGGAAGTTCTAAGAAGTCTCTTATCCTCCTGGTGCTGACCTGAAACGTGTTATATTCACTTTTATCTCCTGGTAGTGCAACGTCACAAGTAGGATATTTAGTGTGTTGTATTCGTGAGTTACTCTATCCCCTTACCACGGCTTGCACCACCATGAGGACAGTGACCGGCAGGATGAGGAGTGGCACAGTGAGCTGGTTGAAGAAGGCCAGTCCAGCGAACACATTCACCGCGGTCGATACCCCGTCCTGTTCTATGAAGTAGTACGTCGTAAAGGTAATTACTGTTATCAATATAGTGGATACTTGTGTCGTGAAAGCTGGAAACATAAAAACAGATTTAATTTAACACATTTTTGTTTATCTTACATCCGGTAGATAACACAATATTGATAAGTTGCATACTTAGGAAACTCCAGTAAATCGAATCTTTGTTGAGGAGTTTTAGTTCCACTTCCCGTAGTTGAAGTATTTTTTCTTTGAATAGATCTTCCCAAACGTATAATTTAATAACAGTGATTCCTTGTAAGATCTCAGCCATTTTAGATATTCTATGGTCAGTTCGTTTCGATGCATCTTTCGAGTTGTCGGACAACTTCTTGCCGATGTAAAACTGCAAAGGTGTTATTATAAACACGCCAGCACCGGTTCCTATCAGTGCACTTACGCCCAGTTTCCGGTACAATAAATACAATATAACGGCGACCTGAAAAAACCAGAGATAAACTTGGTATAGGTCAAGATCATTAATATTATATAAACTACGTGCGTGAGCATAAAAATTAAAAATATACGTACTTTTAGTGGAATCGCCCAGAGATAATGGCAGATCCATACACATGACATGATGTTGTACGTGTCTTGTGAGACCAGGTTTGTCAGGAGACCAGACCTCGTGTTAGCGGAGTCCTCAGGGTTGTGCAGAAGAGAAGCTTCCTCCTCCGGCCCAGCATCAGTCGACGACCAAGGCGCCAGTCGCATGCATTTATTATACACCATTGCCTGTTATAGAAAAAAAATTCTTTTGTATTCATAACAAATGAATTATCAGACGCATTAGGACTGGCAATACGTCAGAAAACTATATTAAAGCTTAGACGCCTCATACGTACTTGAAGAGCCGCCTTTAATCGCATTCCTTCAACTGTAACCAAGTGCGTAGAGTTCTGAGACAGGAACGCCTGGCTGATCAAGGCCAGGACCACGACGAATAGCATGATGTAACCGTTGTTGAAAAATTCATATATCGAGACGTACGTGCTGACGTCAGAGCTCGTATCGGACTTATCATTTATGAATTGAATAATAACAGCCAGGCCTAGAGGGGGAACTACCCCTATAAGGTCTCCGCATAGCTTCAATAACCCAGCTATGTAAAAGTTAGGCCAGATTTTTCGGATATAACACTGCCATATGCTAGGCCCTTCTGCGGACGTCTTCGAATCCTGAAAGCGAATGAGACTACATTTCATTATATTAAATCGTCAAGAATTTCACATGTAGGTATAGTCATGTTTCTAAGTGCAATTTGTTCGCTTACCTCTTGCTTGGAGAATATTTTGAAAAATTTGTAGTAATCTCGTTTAGATCGCTCGTTTTCGGGAATCTCGCCAAAATCGCTGTCCTCTAGAGGCGCTTCATAGCCTTTGTATAGCAATGGGTTTAGCCAAAAGAACGTGATTTTCGAGTAGAAGTGTGTATCGTTGTATTTGTATGGAATGTTTGTAGTTTCACCAGGTGACTTGCGATTGACTTCATAGCGTTTGATCACCTGAAGTTAGACATGGTTACAGTATGTTTTGCTGATAATTAAATCGGTATTAAAGAACTGATTAATTTCATTGGTTTAGTCATCAAAAAAAATAAAAGGAACTTTATTTTTGTTGATGACTGTTTACTGTCTTATAATAATAACTGGCTGGTGCGCGCGACTTCGTCCGCGTGGAATAGTTATTACCATAAAAACGGTTTAGTGAGTTAACCTTAAAAGATAGACATGTACTGTTTGGGACATTTTGTTAGATCTTTTCAAGAGGAATAATTCTTTCATTCACATTTTTTTGATATCTTAAACCGTTTTCGCAGCGCACGCAACGGAAGCCTTCAAAGATGAATAATTTTCCCCGTTTTTTCCACATTTTCTATTGTTTCTTCGCTCCTATTAGTTGAAGCGTGATGTTATATAGCCTAAAGCCTTCCTCGATAAATGGTCTATCCAACACAAAAAGAATTTTTCAATTCGGACCAGTAGTTCCTGAGATTAGCGCGTTCAAACAAACAAACAAACAAACTCTTCAGCTTTATAATATTAGTATAGATTATACTTAATGTATTCAATTACATCTTCAAGCGTCATCGAAATTCAGGTTAAGTGCCAGTGAAATTTGGAATGTTAAAACCGTAAGTCATTAGAATACCATAAGTTGACGAGAGCCATAGTGTATGGTGTAAGTTATGGGCTCATGGAAAACTATCTGGAGCGGCGACGCGTACGGCGCTAGATATTTCTTACTGTTACATTACATACATACGATACGTGTATATATGTAGCTATAGGTACCTATATAAGTATGTGTGTAGGTGTGTACGTATTTAAGAATACAACTTGAACAGGATCTACATAGTGGTTGTCATGATAAAATGAAACTCCCAGCCGTCTTTTAAAATTTCGCCCGAGATGTTTATTGTTTATTGATATTTTTGCAAGCCATATTTATGTCTTTTATAAGTTTTTTTTTACATGATATAGGCTTACGCTTGACTACAACTTGCCTGATGTTAGACAACGTTATAATCTACGATCTAGCGCGCTTGCCTAGAAGAAACCGGTCTTTTATAAGTATGCTATAAAGAATTTGGACTCCTCCATACAAATTTGTACATTGCATCTTTTGTTACAGCTATTTAGTCACAGTTAATTAACACATTTATACATCTATACGTACCTACTGTAGGTATAGCTACTTGTACAATAGTCGTATGAATACAAGCACTTCGTCGGTTGCTGCGTGTGGCGTCGCCAGTCTGCATGACTCACCAACTTGAAGATCTTGTGTATTTCCCAAATGTCTCGGAACCATGCTCGTGAGATTTATTGGCCGTCTACGTTCCATGCTGTTGAACTTTGTACGGGACTTATGGACATGTGGACTTTATTTGTTTTTTATGAAGGTGATTTTATAAAGGTGATAAAACTTATTGAGCCATCTTGACTTGTTTCAGATATTCTTCTTTACATTGTACTCAACATAATAATATGTTTACTGTAATTTGGTCGTATTTACTATACTGTATCTGACACGATTTTAAATATCAACTTATTGTTTACTCTAAAATAAAACTATGATTTGTTATGCTAAAAAATTGATGACAGTTTTTTAATGTTATGTGAAAACAATATTTTATAAAAATTAGAAAACCATATTAATTACCTTCTCATTTCAATAATCTCAAGGATTAAACGCAAAAATTGTTTCACTTAAACTTTCATCTGTTCAACAATAATTAAAATGCCTTTTAAGGAAAGAAAGTTAAAAGCATCGGCTCGCGACTTTCGTCCAATCTAATCGTTGTGCATGAACCTGTCGCGTCTATAATACAAGTAGGTATAGGTATAACTAACAACTATGCTATAGTATGTAAATAGAAAGTGGAACGTCGAGGGGAGTAGAAATATGCGTGACGATTGGCATATCATCTTTATGAGCAGCATGCATGCATTTTATTAAGGCTAGGTTCAGAAAGTTGAAACCAAGCTGTTGTTAAAACATGTTTTTTTACATTTTTTATTTCAAATAGGCCTTTAGAGAACAACGAGAAGAGAAAACTAAACATACCGCTCATAAGATACAAGCGTATGTCTAGTTGGGCATTCACAAAATATATTCTGTAAATAGTTAGATTTTCTGTAGATAGCTTTCTCGGAAATATATATTTTTATTTTCGGAGTACAAAATAAAACACTCAGAAAACCTTCAAAAATGCCTAAAGATAGTTTCGAATGTTTTGTTTCAAGTGAAACCTCGAAGGATTTATGTACCTACTCGTACCTAACAACTCTATTGGCATCTGCTGTTGTAAACTAGTATGTAAATGTAATATAGCCTTCAGATTTAGGTTCTGGCTCTGACTAACTATGAAGCGATTTCTTTTACAAAGCCTTGGCTGTTTTGGCATGTAAGACGGCATAAAAACTGCAATAGGTAGTGAATTGTTATTGTAATAAATGGTTTACTATAAACTATCTATAAATGGAAGGCTTTTAGCGATAAGGCCGCCATTTGTGGCATAAGATTTAAATTTTCTCTTGTTTGTGTTGTGTTCTATTTTATTTGTGTGACAAATAAAGCGTTAATCTATCTATCTATCTTATTCTATGTTGTCTACGCTATTACTTAGCAAGTACTTAGTTACATAAACCCATACAAATATATTTAGAAGTAAATAGATAAGTAGATAAATGATGTCTATTTATGTGACCGCAGCGGTCGGTCTACTTGATTAAAATCTAAATATATGAGCTTTTAAACCTTGTGGTTGGCGCAAGATTTATCATTGTCACGCTTACTAAGTATATTGCAGAATATAAAATAGAATAAATAACTGTATTTATCTTTTATATACTATGTGAGTCATTTAAATGACTGCTTACATATATTTTTAATAATCTACAATAAGGAGATGCATGTGTTTTTTAGTTTTTCTGTTATATGTAGGTTATTCTAACGAATGCTTACATTTTTCTATAATAACAATAACTGTTTACCTATTTAGTAATAAAAATCTCAGTGCCTATGTAGACTTAGTCTTATTTCAGCCTGTGTACAGATATGCCATACATGCTTGGCATGTCACAGTATGCCTAATTAGGTACTAATTGTTATATCCTATTAACATTTCTCCGTAATTAATCGCTTATTATCAATTCGATGAATGAATATTTCTTTCTTTGTATCAGCTGGGATTTGTGGAATTCCCCGCATATGAGATTAAGTAGTTATATAGTTAGTATTAGTCGCTAGATTATTATTTAGCATTTTATTAGCCAAATAGTAGATATATAAATTTATAATCTTTCAGCCATAAGGTTAAAGGAACAAGAAGTTGTTTGTTATTGAACAACGGAAGTTAATGTTTCTCTGAACATAATCGGTCATTGGTAATTCTCGCTAAAGGATAATGAAGCTAAGACGTTTATCAGCTTACTAACAGTGCTAACTAATCCGAACTCGAGTACTTCCTGTATTTAAATTGGCTCATACATTATAACCTATTACATATATGTATTATAGTCATTGGAACAATCGCTTCCTCCCACTTGATTAGGTAATTATTCTAACAAGCAAGCACATTTGAACCGAAACATCTTTTAGTTAAAAATCGATTGGGTTTAATAAACTTGAAAACCCATTTCGGTGCCGACTAGACCGATTGATTGAATTCAAAATAGACTAAGTAAATAGTTAACGAAAATCGTCGCTTACCTCCTCATAAAAACACAAGCAGTCGACTATGGAAATCAATAGCGCCAGTACTGCGGATAGTCCTTGAATGTATAGTTGTATGTGAGTGGTCGAGACGGCGGGATCCGTGAGATGTTCGTAAAGGAGTGCTGTTGAGGAGGCTGAGGTCAGGAGCCAGTAGACCGCCAGGTACAGGATCGGAGCTGTGGCTCGTCTCGTCCAGAGAGCCACGTGGAACACTGCCGCTGCCAGCCAGGCCAGTGGAGCCATCAGACCAGCCACCAGCCCCACAGTGTCCGAGGGTCTCAAGGAGGCCGCAGCCGCGCCGCAGCACCACACCGCGCCCAGAACCAAGCTTGCCACGCCGCGGATGTTCTGACCTCGCCAATTTTTTGTACATCTGTTAGTGACAAAATTAACATTAAACTGGTGGTTATTATTACTAAACAATTTTAAAAGTATAGTACTAATATCCTGATTTGTCTGCATAGTTATCTTATTACAGCGTTACTGTTTTTCAATCGATGTTGTCCAAGCTAGGTTGCCTGGAAGAGATCACTGCAAGTGATATTAGTGTTCTTACTAATTGATGTACAATAAAGTTTTTGATTTGATTATTTGAATCAAATAATTTTATCCAAATATAAATCTATATTAGCATTTGTCTTTTGGGTCATGATTCAGATGTAAAATCTATACTAATATTATAAAGCTGAAGAGTTTGTTTGTTTGTTTGAACGCGCTAATCTCAGGAACTCTGGTGCGAATTGAAAAATTATTTTTGTGTTGAATAGACCATTTAACGAGGAAGGCTATAGGCTATGTAACATAGCGCTGCAACCAATAGGAGCGAAGAAACAATGGAAAATGTGGAAAAAACGGGTATAATTATTCATCTTTGAGGGCTTCCGTTGCGTGAGCTGCGAAAACGGTTCAAGTCGTGGGTAACAGCTATAATTAATAAAGCTGAAGAGGTAGTTTGCAAAAATAAATACGATGCCCAAAATAACTATTCCACGCGGACGAAGTCGCGCGCACAGCTAGTAGTTGTATAAAGCAAGTTCATATGAGATTGGCCAACTCAGGTGTCAGAGTTTTCAAATTGCCCTAGGAGTTTTTTTTAATTGCATTAAATAAATTGTTGCATATCGTGATTATTCCTGTTTGTTCGATATCAGATGTAAAGCTTCGTCACTGAGAGATGACGAATCTTCTCACATTGGTCAGCAGCAGAGTGCAAATGAGATGAATGAATCAGCAAACATACTTACTTGTATCGACGTACTTAGTATGTGTACTGTGAAGGAGTTTGTTTGTTTGTACCTACACACAATACAATAACCTTGCTTTATTGTGATTTTTGGTATTTGACCTTAAAGATTTCGTCAGGGAGTTAGGCCGAAGAATTAACGAGAAGACGGGAGACACCCGCTCTGGATCATTTTTGGTGCAAAGGTTAGCCATCGCGATTCAACGTGGCAACGCGGCGAGCGTAATGGGAACCTTTGCGCCGGGAGCAATCCGGGGTGGGCTCTTTGATTAATTTTTGTTTGTTTTATTTTACTTCATATTTTATTTTAGGTATATTATATATTTTAATATTATGTTTAAGACTTGTAAATATATACTATTTGACCTTTGAAATAACTAATTGATCAAACAGGTTTCAGTGCATTAGGTTTTTATAGGTATGGGTGATGGTTTGCGTTTGACTACAGACCACCACACAACACAGATGTTAGGTATTTCCTTTAAAAAATTAGGAAATCTATATCCTAGTAGAAATGTACTGTATAAGATAAGTCAGAATTGTGAAAATGCATTTATAAAATACCTAGAACCTAACAGCTAAAATTAGGTCGAAACAAAAGTTCTGACTAGCAGGTAGGTATGACGAATTTTCTTCGCTTAACAATAGACATGGTAATCCTATTTTTAACATAGTTTGAGTCACTATTTAATTTGTTATTACAACAATCAATAAGCTTAACATAGGACATTAGTTTTCCAGCCAACTTTTAGGTACAATCTTAGCCAATGATACGTTTCGATAACGTCGAAGATTCAGCACATCGGTTAACATGAATTCAGAACAATGATTGGACCAGAATGTCTAGTAATATACAAAGTTTAATCTAGTCAGTATGTAACAATACCGTTTCCAAGTTGTGGTTGTGGCCAAGAATAATTGGCAGCTGAAGAGTGTGCCACCTAGTAGATGGATATGTTACGGCTAATACCCGAAGTGCGGCTACACCTAGTTTTAGCCGGTTAGAACCAGGTGTAGCCACTTACTCTTGGTTAAACCCCGAATCGAGACATGTTTTGAAAGAAGTTGGCTCCTCCTCGCTTCGCTCGTCGTCGCATGTGCGTGGTAGAAAGCAACCTAACGAACCTAATCTACCTTCTGTCACAGACAAGTGACTTCGAGTCCAACACTTGCATTACAACAGGACTTGAGACCTAGTTTTACCACTTTTTAACAATCGGCTCGTACTAGGTTTTACCAAGACTAAGTAGCTACACCTAGTTCTAACCGGCTAAAACTAGGTGTAGCCGCACTTCGGGTATTAGCCGTAACAGATATACCAACAACTTATTTGAAGTCGTGGGTCTTCTATGGAGAAAATTTGCGCACGACCCAACACTGTAGTAGTATATACAAGACTGATTCATTCAAACATTTCAACTCTTTGTTTCGGGATCAAATAGGCTATGTCACTTTTGGACCCCATGCCACCATCGTATCAAAAGTCTATCCATCACTCCGTTGCGGACATCGTGATTGTAGATATAAGAACCAAAAACAACGACAAGCACACTATGGATGATGATGATATTGCAATATCTACCTGTATCGTTTGTGATGCGGTGCACAGCAGCACATGAGAGCAGCGGAGATGGTGGCACAGTACAGGTGGAGAGAGTGCAGAGCTGCCGATAGCGCGTGCGCCACGCAGCCTGCGCCCGCGCCGGGGCACACCGCCTCCATGGCGGCAGCGGGGCTTCTACCTGCATGTAGTGATGGTAGTCAGAACAGGAGTATGAGACACATGATAATTAAATTTGACGAGATATTGTAATTTGTTTAGCATATTCTATGATATTAGTACTTATATATGTATACGTTACAACTTTACAGTATCAATAAAGATTCTTTATCTTTGTCTTTGATAGAAGTAAACACGTAGGTAGGTAAATTATATATGACAGGGACAAGAAAAATTTTTCGCCAATAGAATGACCCAAATGGCTACATTTGATCAGTGTCTGTCAAAATTATTTTCTCTCGTTGATTAGTGTATTCTTTTCCGGGTAAAAATTGCTATTATCGTTGGAAATTGAGAGGGAAACAATTAAAATTTGATCTAGATTTCGTTCTTGCTTTAAGTCTATCATAATACAAGAAGTGGGAAATTATAGGAGATTGACTTAAGAAGTTGTTAGATATTGTTTTCGACATGCAACAATTTTAAACAATCGTATGTAAATACCTACCTACTTGTGTGGTTGTGAGTAGCCTTGAATAACTGCAATAAGCAGCGATACAAATATTCGAATGTGACATATTTTTTAAATAAACCACATTAGTACTCGAATAATCGATGAAATTTACTTATTTACATTTACGAGTATACCTATCACGTATGAAGGTGTACGTTTTGTTTGCGATACCCGAACAAGCGAACACTGGCCCGAGGTGGAGCATACCCGTACTGGATTAGAACTAGCTCTCAAACGAAGCTAACAGAACACATCGTTAAAAAAGAAAATTCGAAAGATATATACCACCCACATATTATAATATACTCGTAATACCCTACCACCTCGAAAATATTTTTTGCGTAAACAAACAAAAAAAACAAATGGTAAATCCTACATACATTATTCTTCTTATCGAATGAGAGTAGCCAACTCTGGTGTCGAGAGTTTTCAACCTGCCCTAAGGGCCTCTGACATGGCTTAACGACTGCCGTACTAGATAAACAACCGTACTAGACAGCAATATACATACATATATTATAAAACTTGCCCACAAAGGTGTAGGTAAATATGGGATTAAATTGGGATGGATTTGGATTAACGATCAACATTGATGAAAAATTAAGGGGTTGCATTTGAATCATGCATTGTAGGTAGGGGTATCCCACGTAAAATAACCACGAAGAGGATGGCGGGGTCTGTTCGCTCGCTACGCTCGCTCACTCGACCCCGCCATCCCCTTCTAACCTAACCTGTCCAAGTCGGCCCCAAGTTTCTTCTCCTAGACACAAATCAGGTGTCATTTGAGAGGGGAGACCAACTCCTATAAAATGCCACCATTTCCCCCCTAAACCTACAATGCATGATTCAAATGCCAACCCAAAATTAACGACCATAAACAAACGCTAGCTACCATAGGAGGATATTTTCCCTGTCTTACACTATCTGTAAGAAAGCGTGCGTAATTCCAGTGTGGCGAATTCTTGACCCCAGCCCTGTTCGCACTCCGCTGCTCATACGAGTGTCTCTTCCGTCCAACACAAAGACACCTTGTTTTCACTTAGTTGCGGCTTTGGGAAAGTAATGGTGCGGAGAAGTTGTTATTTGATGATGGTGGATATCTATGCCTAATTATTGTCTGTGCTGTTTAAATCTAAATACTAATGTGCCAGAATGATATCGGTTGAGGCCTTATTTTGTACAACAATTCTGAAACACATTCAGCCATTTAAAATCGACAATTTTGTCTAATTTTTTTTTATGTCTTCTTTATAGCTGTAGTGTTTTTAAATACAATATAATTTATTCATAACGTTTTTAAAATGATTGCTATGAGCACAGATGTTATTTTTAATGCCATAAGTCTGTTTTATGGAATCCAGCTGTTGTAGATACGTCACTATATAAAAACCGGGTTATCTAACACATAAGTGTATATCAAGATTAATGTAACGGTATGTAGGCTGGTAATTAACTACTCACTGTGCTCGTTAAATAACACATTGACATGTGCATTATGTACCTATATACTTACTTGATGTCGTCGGTTCTCGTGTGGCAGCGCCCATACAATGGCATTGCAAATTGGGCTATACGTGTATATGGGTATACGTGCGCGTAAACTAACATTGAAATCGCAGTTATAAAATTATAGTTACCTACCTACTTTGTAGTTAGGTCACAGAATGGATTAGCAGGTCGGTATTACGTGGTGGGTAAGACTGAAAATGTAAGTGGAGGTTTACACGATTTCATATGAATTAAGTTATTATTTTGGATGGTATCATCAATAGAATGTTTAATTTACAATGCTTAAGATACTTATTGTAGATATTACTACGATCCACCGGACCGAGATGCAGATAAAAGTTTAATATTATACCGGATTTGTTGAATATTTTGGTGAATATATCATGGAACATTTGTGATCGTAACGTATGTTTTTAAATATCCCGTTGTCAAAACTAAATTCATTCAAAACTGAATAAATCTTATTCGCGATTTTTCCATTGACGAATAAATTTAATACTCAATCGTGAATATTTCGTCAGTCCCTCGTTTATTTTGTAAACCAACTTGGGTTTCGCATTGGCATCATTCCACTCGGCTCACGAATCACAACAAACTCACCTTCCAAAATAAAAGTTTCTGTAACCAGTTCTACGTGTCAGTGGCACTAGGTTCGTATCGAGCACATTATTTGTCACTGATTGTTCACTGTGAATAATGATTAGGTTGGGTTTGTGGCATCGCTGCGGTGTTTTTATTGGTCGTGCGGTCGTGTTTTCATCGCGGATGTTGCCGGGCGAGCGTGGAGCGGTGCGGCCGGGTCGCCGCGCGAGATACACTGACTGAGGGAGGTGCCGTGGCGGACAGGCCGCGGTATGCTGGTGGTACCGGCGCGGTATACAGGCGGTACACTAGCTCCACTAGTCCCGCTGCACCGCGCCGACCCGCTCCGGTCGCATTTTAATTCAGTTCATTGAAAGTAACTGGTTGTTTTCTAGTGCACTTTCATGCATAATTCCCGCAGTCACGAGCGGTTCTAGTAAACGCCGGGCGACTAGTTCAGTGGGACGTTTACCTATATTGGCAGCTAAACGACCCAGTTATACACGTTTGAATTAACATTAGACGCATTTTGCTTTAGAAAAATGAATGAAAACCATGCAATGGTGACTTATCAGTTCCAGAATCAATTCCACCGGCCCATACCACCACCGACCCTCTGATTAAGCACAGAAACGAAACGTTACGACTATTTATGTACCTATACTTCCAGAGTAGCATACTCTTATACGAACTTACTTACATTCTACTACTTTCCTCTTTGTACCATTTTTTTATATCCTACCTCAACATATACAGTAGATAGTATAGATAGCATGTAGTAGCAAGTAGCATACCAGCTCTGAGACCGCAGCGGCCGCATCGAAGGCCCCACTCACAGCGCAGTGGCTCCCCCTCGACCTCACACTGCACCAGTGTCACATTCATTGCTGGCTATTACCTGTACAGCAATACTGCACTAAAGCCCGCTTGAATAACGACTGTTACATTTAGTAATTTTTCGGTGGTTAAATTTCTTCACTAAATGCGTTTTTGAATCGTCGGGCGAGTGAGTCTAACAATCTAAATCACTATTACAGTCTAAATGGGTTATTTTATGCAAGCGTGCTAGATAGTAGGCTGCTTGATGTTAAGACTCGTTGCATCCAGGCTTAACATCAGGTGAGTTGTAGACAAGCGTAAGCTTCTCGCAAAAAAACACTATGGTTAAGGTTAAAGCATGCTTATGCATAATAATGCATGTATGTATTATTTTAATACGAATTATATTTCGGTACACACGGAGATCCTGTCTGAGAATTCCAAAGTTTTGTTACACAAAGATAAAAAAGTACTACATATATAATATATATGTATACTAATTGATGTAAATAAATAGTTACAGTCCGGTCGCTAAGCAACTACCCTCTGAGACACAGGTGCGCCTAGTGCAGAGGGCAGGGTTACAATTAAGTAAAAACACTGTATATGATGCAAAATAAAGATATGTTTATGTTTATATATACTCGTACTTACCTACCTCTATATGCCTATTGAGTGTAGTCTACCTACATTATACCATCATACACCTAACCTAGTTAAGCAAAAATATATGTAATAATAATGTTTATTTCTAACACAACGCCTAATTAATGAATTTATAACTTTTTACCTCATATTGTCGTAATTTCTATTTTTAGGTAGGTATATATATATATTTTTTAGTTTGTGTTTGGGTATTTTATAAACGCCTGTGTTCACAACTTTTTAAATAAGCATTACGGATATTGTGAGTAAGATCTCTAGGTATACATAAATACAAACTATATAAATACCTAAATTGACCCACTTACTAATCCATGTTAATCTTTGTTATATACTGATATAGAGGGAGATTAAAGAAAACAATTTTGATAAAATATAAAGTTTATTGTCATTGTACGCATTGTGTTTCGATTTTCTTCGAAAGTGCATTTATCACTAAGTAAGTAAATAGGTACGGATTGTTTAACAAATTAAACATTTACAGGGTTTACTGATAACTGAACCAAATTAGTAATTATAATACAAGCGTTTGTGTAGTATTAAATTACAGTCTCTATAAATTAAATTACATTTTTATGGAACTCAATCAATCAAAAGTAGGAAAATTGTTAATTATGATTTTATGATACTCAAAATGATTTTATTGTTACATAGAAATGGTCCACCAAATCGTGATAACATGTAGGCTTTGATATTTATACAAAGATGATTTATGTGTCTGTTACTACTAACCATGTTCATTTAATTGTTAAAAATTGTTACACTAATTATTTTATTAGTAAGTACGTAAAAATATACGATTTGATTAGATCAAGTTCTGATAACAGTTTTATCGGTTGATAAATATCCAAAGATACTATTCACTTGTCCTTACTTCTATACACAAACAAAGCAAACTAAATTCTTGAATCAGCTGTAATAATTACTGAGCCAAGACAATAATGAAGTTTTTGGATGCACCACAAACCTATTTTGTTGCGGTCTGCTTATCTACACAATATCTTACAACTATCGTTCATGTTTCTATTTCTTTGTAAATAATTTTACAATTAAATTCGTCCCTGTATCATCAGACCATTTTATAACAACTTATTTATTCCTACATATTTCATATACCTGCCGTAATATTTACTAAACAATATTAGAAATTATCATCCCATCCAGAAGTTTCATCTGGCGGCATCTTGTCCTTGGGGTATTTCTCGAAGTTGGAGAGGTCCAGGTCGCTGGAGACGGGCTGGACTAGAGGTGCCTTCATCCTCCTCTCGCGCAGGGCTTCCCAATCCAAGCCTAGGAACCATCTAGATAAAAACAAAATACTATGAGAATGGGTGAATGGCTACTAATAAGTATAAGATAAATCTGCGTTTCATTGTCTTGGTTTATCTATAATCTCCTTTTTTCGGTCAAGAAATAAAACTTAAAAGACAAAAGCACTTTTATACTAGCACAAGCTAGCTAGTTACGATTTAAAATGTACATGCTGTCGAAAAAGTAGGTAAAAGAAATGTGCAGTATATTCGTACTGTATGTTCCTCGGGCGTAGAGGGGCACGCGTTGATGTCTTTTGTGTGACGTAGCGCTTCCGTAGACGGAGGGATACAGTTGTTATTTTTTTATACATCTAACGTAAGTGTATGTATGTAAGTTTAGAATCATTTCATTTTATAAGGGAAAATGGACGAAAATCTATCAAAGAAACAAATTAATGAATGAAGGAAAATACGAAGGCGAATTAATGAGGATATATCGTCGCTTTTGCGAGATTAAATGCAGCTTATACGGGTTAAAGACACCATGCTCTCCTATTTCAGTTTATCCATATATTTGCAGTGCAACGTCCTCGTCTAGACAGTGCAACGCCCTTTGCTCGGAAGTCCCCAACTTCCTGATGGCATTTCAGCTAATATCATAGCTGCCATACTAGAAAACTTTTTACGTAATGACGAAAACAAAGTGATAAAAATTAAAGTACGTGAGAATATTTTAAATGTTTTCAGCGACCTTCAAAGAAGCATACTTCACAGATGGAATTGCCGCTAAGCGTTGATAATGATGTTATCTATGGAAAGATACTATCGGTCCTTTAGTATTCAACAACAAAATTGCTGGAGCTTTGTTCGTAGAACAATGTTGTGCGACGTCGAGTGAATGCCTAATTACAGTAACTAATCTATTAAAATCTCGTGCGTCATGCGACAGGCGTCGCTAATGTGATACTACTCTACGGTGAATTCAACTATGAAAACATTGAAACGACAAAAGTGTTATTGTTTTCGATTAGGTAATAAATATTATAAATAAATAAATTACATGATGTTCTTATTTTTAATTTTTACCCATCCTACTAGCGGTATTTGAACCATTTACAAATTAGTTACCTACCACTTGAAATAATTTATCTACATCTGTACATAACGATAAACATTATATAAAGTAAAGTATCTAAATACATAATTTTCAATCACACACCATGTGTGTGATTTGTATATATGTACTCAAGTTAGAATATGAATAAAATCGATGTATAGTTGGCAGTAATGAACTCCAGAGTAAAATGTTATAAAATTAAGACAAATTAATTGATTACACTATGACAAATAGCACGGAACTGAAATTTTACTTATACCTATTACTATAAATATACGAAAACACCCGTCGCTTCATTGTCTCAAGTGTTTCTGACCTTGATGACTTGTAATGAGTAGGTATTGATACCACCACTTTACTACTCTTCATTATTTACTTCATTATCTACTCAAGGTGTGATTTAATTCCTTAGTTTTTCTTGTTTTGAAATGGTACTGGCATGCGACTTAGGGAAAGTCATTGATAAAATGATAGTATTTCGACCTTTGATCTACTTTTGATAAGTGGATTATTTGCTCTTAATTCCGCCGGCGTCATTTTCTCAACACAATTGCAACCTGCGATAATCCAAGATAATCCGCTTGTATATATGTTGCTTGCATATGAAACCAGCCCTCTGTGCGTAAAGAAGTGATAAAAATAAACCCTTACTAAATTTGGCTTTTGTTATTTTTCGATCGGTGTTATTTAGTTGTTATTATGGGAGAAAATGTGGCGATATGATTAATTATTTGCCATCGTCACAATGGGGAAAACCGGCTACAAGAAACAGTTATGTAATTTTTATTTTGATATCTAGTATTATTACCATGTGTTATGGCTTGATGTCTGCGAGAATTGAATGGTTTTATATACACCATTTGCAAGTATTTGACATTCAAGTTTAGGCATAGCAACAGACAATATAAACGTGATTATGATCACGATCTTACCTGACTTGTTTATAGTAAAAAATATACCAAAGGTATAAAAATATGATCTAACTAGGTTTTTGAACTTTGAACATAAGTCTGGGTTGTAAAATAAGTATTAGATACCTATTTGATAGATATACAAACTTATCATCACTATGATACACTAGTGTCCCCTGCGCTGTTACTCTCGTTAATACTGGATTAAAAGAAGACTATGTTAATCCTAACCCATCCAGAGTCTAATACCTACTACCGCCATACTAAATAACATTCAAAATAGTGCAGTTAACTAACTATTAAAAAGAAACAAACACACTTACAGACTTTTGTTTTCATTGTATTAATGAGAAGTGAAATACGACAAACTTCATCAGCACAATATCATCGATATGTTTTTATAACAAAAAGTAAACTCACTTGTGATTTTTGACATCCTGCATGCCATTCTTGAGATACCCCAGTCTCTCGGCGGGCACTGCCCGGCACAGCTTCCTGATCAGCATTTGCGCTGACTTGGCGACCCTGGGGTGGAACACCACGGCCTCAATGCCCCGCAGTATGAGGGTGTAGGTCTTCATGTGGTCTCCGCCGGCGGCGCGGAACGGAGGCTTGCCTACGAGGAGCTCGTGGATGAAGACTCCCAGCGCCCAGCAGTCTACCGCCCGGTCGTGGCCCTGCACGCGAGGAAATGATCATAGTAGTATATAAGGTCAAATTGATATTACATATAAATACGAGCGGTTATTACGGCATAAAAAGTAGCTTGTACGTTAAATCAAACTGTATTTTTATTCCATGTAAAATTTTATACAAATAGATATGAAATATATTGGTGTACATATCTTTCTTGCCGATACTTTTTTAAAATAACCAAGTAGCATGGTGTCCTTAAAAACTGTAGATTAAGATATAAGTATCTACATAAGTAGATTTTAAATATACATTATCTATTATATCCGTTATCTAGTACCCACGACACAAGCGTTTGCTTAGTGTGGGGCTAGATGGCACTGTGTGCAATGTCCCGGAATATTTATTTTATTTATTTATTTATTTGTTTTCTGTTGAGCTCATCAATATATTCCGTTATCTACGTAGAATATTTACATCTACAAGTAATATTGTGATCGTCAATGATACTACTGTTATAACATGAAGAAAAAAACCATTTAAACTCTCAGTAAAGAATACTGTTCGCACGCACCTTATTGACCACGATCTCCGGAGCCACGTACTCGGGTGTTCCTGCAAACGTCCATGTCTTGCTGTTGGGTGAGATCCGCTTCGCGAACCCAAAGTCCACCTGCACAAACACCACCATGTTAGTTTAATGTATCATGCCAATCTACTAGTAATAAAGATACATTATTTTGCGAAAATTTCCAATCTGAAAAATATATCTGCAAGGCAGGTGATAACAGGTGTGTTTTACTTAAGCTTGTTTAGGAGCCATATCACAGGTTTTAAACTCCTATTAGCACATATTTTTCCATGAAGTAGATATAGTCGATACAAATAAGCCTATACATAGGTAGTTGTTGTTTTACTCATTGTTGTTATACTTCGTAAGCAAATCAAACTTGTGGAGCTATGAGGAACAGTACAGTTTAATCTATTTTTTATAATACTTACTAATTTAATATATCCCTGTTTATCCAGCATCAGGTTCTCTGGCTTCAAGTCCCTGTAGATGATGTCCTTGGAGTGTAGGTACTGGAAGGCCTCCACCACACACGCTGCCATGAACCGAGCCACATTCTCCGGGAAGAACCTCTGTTTCTGGAGTATTGTCCACACGTCTCCGCCAAGAACTGGCTCCATCAGGAAGTATATGTATTTGTTGTCTTTAAATGTTGAGTATAATCTAGGGAAGAGTATTTTTTATGTTAGAGAAGATTAGGCGAAGAAGTAGTATAATGGGTGGTTTTTTTTTTGTTTTGAAATCAGTGTTGCTTTTAATTTAGTTTTATTTAAGCTTAGGCAACAAACAGAATATACGTTCTAAGCTAAGAATACAGAAGGAACTGTTCTTTGTGTATTCTGAAGTTCAAAGCACTGATGCCCGAGCACTTCCATATGAAACCGTTGGGCAGATTTATAAAAATATTATTAGGATTAGGTATAGAAATGGTTAATTTTTTTTTTAAGTATTTTTTTATCAATTCCATCCGGCACACGATTAAATTGTCATATTAAGGTTCGAGCACATTATGCCGGGCCGCAGCGGGGCGGAGCGGGCCGCAGCGCAGCGCAAAATGTTTACCTAGCACATTAGTGACGGGCCGGGTCACAGTGCATTGACGGATTTTGAGTTCAGTGTACTGCCAGAATTTGCATGCAACTGTACGTTATGGATAGCTCTGACGAAGAACTTTCTTTTTTTGCCTGCTTTACTTTAACTTTTTTTTTTTTTTAGCGTGGCGGGGCGGGCCGCATCGCACGGACGAGAATCCGTCTCGCATTAATGCGAGCCGCTGCGGCCCGGCACAGTGTGCGATAATTCATACAAATTGTATTAAAGCGATTTGAGCGGATTTTTGCGCTCCGCCCCGACACGCTGCGGCCCGGCATAATGTGCTCGAACCTTCATTCAGCATTAAAAAAACTTGAAACGAACTGGATAAATAAACTAACTAAAATATGCCGAAGTAAGGATATAACTAATTGTTATTTTTAGCAGTAAGCCAGGAACTCATTCCAAGAGCAACACATTTCCATAACACAGTGTAATTCATCTGACCATGGGTTTAATTTTACTGTGAGTTAAACATAGATCATGCGTACCACAATATTTCTGCGGGTGATGTATATGGAAATTCTATATACATACGTGTTCTAGGAAACTAGGAAGTGGTGACACTGGTGGCATCTACCTTCTCTGCCTGCTTGAACCACCTAAAAGTTATGTAGTTCTAAACTTCATAGAGCTACATAATTTTTTTAGACAAGTGATACGCCGTCTGAGGTTTTGTGATAGCGCTAGTTACTATTTTTCGTTTATCTGTGGAAGAAGTTGGTGGTGCTACAGTGATGCTTAACATCAGGCTGGCTGTAGTCAAACGTGGCCAACGTTTGACTACTATAATTTGAATACTATTTCGTGTAAAAAAAAAGTATAGTCCTATGGATCTTTCCAAGAGAACTATACTGCAAGGGGTCGAGAGCGTCAGTAATAAGGGAATACAAATGAAGGAGGAAAGAGTCGTAACTAGCTGAGAATAGTGAAGTAGATAAATCGCCAATGAATAAACTTTACTAACCTGCAAATAAACGGAGAGTTGCACATCATCATAATATGCTTCTCGTTGAAGGCATGTTCCTGTTGCTGCTGCTGTACCATGTCGATCTTCTTCAGACACTTTAGTGCGAAGGTAAGCGAGGGGTTGAGTTTATACTGGACCAACTCTACTCGCCCGAAACCACCCACTCCCATAGTTCCCACTATTTCTAGATCTTTCAGTTGGACGAATTCGAATTCTGTGGGAAAAGAATGAAATATTTGTCAGCTTGTTGTGGCGAACGAGCTTGAAAAACATCTTTTTTTGTGGGAAATATTGTGTAATATTATGCTATATATGTATATTTAGGCATTGTTTGTAATACTGAGCAACGTTAGTTATTTAAATTGCCTGAAATAAATTCGCAAAGCAGTTTTTCGAGCAAAATTTTAAATCAGCAAAATTAACCTTGAAACAATTGATAAATAAAATTGTATAATACTAGCCAATGGAGTAGTGTCGCTACTTTAATTAAAGCCAATTTAGTCACTCACAGTTTCAAATTGATTAAACTTACCGCTTTTAAATATTGACGGTTTCTTTTCTGGCGGTTTCGGTACATCATGTTTTACGTTTTTCAATTCATCTATATCGCCTAATAACTCCGTGAACGGTCTGAAAGAAAATTGTAACATTGAAAAGAAAATTACATAAAAATCGTGTTTATATTATTTTTGCTAAATTTGAAGTGTATTAATTATGTAATTTTCATGTTTAACAAATGTTTCAGTACCAAAGAATATTAATACATATATATTGCATATATAATACTTAGGTAAAAAATAGATAGATATAAAAATAGATGGGCAGATTACGTAATTCTACAATGAAACGTTACTGTAAATAAGGGCACTATCAAGTAACATATTTCTCAGCCTCCTTACCCTCGTTCGAGCGTCAGACACTCAACGCCGGGTGGTTGCGCGGTGACGGTGGCGAGTCTCCTGTCCTCGTGCAGTAGCGCCTGCTCCCCGAAGTAGTCCCCTCGCTTGAGGAGCCCCACGCGCCTCTCATCCCCGTCTCCATCACGTTTCGTGACCACCACAGTACCCCCTCGAATAATGTAAAACTTGTCGCCGCGGTCCCCTTGACGGACCACCGCTGTGCCCGCTGAGAAAAACTCCTACAAATGATACAGAAGGAGCGTAAATAAAGCGCTATAAGAAAGCATTTCAATGTTAGTTTGTTTAGTTTAATAGTACGTAACGAAATTTATGAAGCAACTTTATAGGTGTAGCCTATTGTATCGAGTACGTAAGTACACGCCCTTATCAGTTATTGTAGGTTTACGGTTCCAATAGCAATTGTGACGATGATTTGATGACTCACCCGTTTCAAGAACTCTGATATTTGGGCCAGCTCGATCGGATTGATGCCTTGAAGGAGCGGTACGGAGGATAGGAAGCGGATATTGTCTTCCTGCTCCTGACGACCACTCCTCACCATGATCTTTTGGAACACCCGTCGCTCTAGAGTCCATAATTTTGCCTCTGTTATACCTGAAAGTAAAGATAACAGTAACGACTGGTTCTATTACAAACCAATACTTTACTGGTCAATGTTCTTGACAAAGATAAGGTATTATGCCTGATCGTAAAGATCAGTCAGGCATACAAGTAATAACTAGGAAATGCTTACGTTTATTGTTAGGTTGTACGAAGTAATGTCGACTTTTTTGAATACTATGACTAAAATAATATTACTAATGTAAAAAGAATGCGATAAATACAATATCGATTAAACTAGCTATTTTAAATGATAGCCTCTTCTATAACGAGGGAATTGTCGTTGATAATCAAAAGTGATTGTTATCAGTTGAAACAACATTATGCATAGTACAGTGTATAGGATTAGCTAGAGCTAATATAAATACATAAATAACTTTTAAATGAATATTTTTTTGCAACGTTTTAGCAGAGATATTTTTAAACAAGTATATACACAAAAAAAATACATTATTGAGACATCTACTAATATCAATTCAATCAATTCAAACTTACATCGTATCGACGCGAATCTCTTAGCCTTATAAAGAATGGCGAGTTCACCAAACGCTTCTCCAGGTCCAAAGTTCTTCACCACGTGTCCTCCTTTCAGGACCTCAAACTGCCCGTAGGCTGATACAAAAAGATGGCTGCCACTTTCACCCTCTCTGATGATCAGGCTACCTGCAGGGTAGACCTGTGGGCTCGTCGCCTCTACCACTGCTTTCAGTCTTTCTTCGTCCATGAGATTTCTTAAGAAATCATTCGCCATTACAGCTTTCTTTATCTGTTCCTCTGATCTGTGGGTCAATGAAGAAGTTTTCGTAAAATTTGATATAAGGACCAAGTTTTAAGTTTTAATTGATTGACTTATTTTAATTAGATAACGTTTTTGTGTAAGGAAATTGTTGCTGTACAAAACAATTTACATTATAGATGGTTTTTTAAAACAAAATATTTTAACTTATTTTAAATTTAGTCAAGATGATTTGACGTGTGAATTGACATTTATTAATAAGTAATTTGACAGTAATTAGCACGTGGAATTAGCATTTATTTATAGAAAACATCAAACTAGTTTTTATATCTTCACTTTTCGTGACACTCAAAAACTCTAACGTAAGATGACAAACAAAAAATCTAGTTGGCTTTTCAAAAGCAAATGAAAAGCATAGACTCACGCTTTATCCTTTTCATATTTGTCATAATGCAGATCCACGGAGGTCCGTACCGTCCCAAACGGCGCGTGTGGCGCTATGATACCTTCTTTCCTCCGAGTTGTTTTATTTTTGTCGTCCTGCTGTTGGATGCCAACGATCATGGCTATAGTTTTTCTGCCCGTGCTGCTCTTTCTACCATCATAACCTGCTTCGCTCTCTGTATCTTTTGTTTCTGAATCTTTTGCCTCTGAGTCTTTTCTAGAGCTAGAACTAGAGCCTTGCATGCTAACGTCACTGTTTGCTTTCCCTGTGTCGGGTGGGTCTGGCTCGAGAGGTTCAACTTTAGACACGTGGCCATTGCTACGGGATACTTGAGGAATATCGCCTCCTTGAGATACTTCCGTTGGTAAATCTCCGTCGGGCAGTATCTGAAAATAATTGTATGTGTGCATTGAACTATATTACTAGCGTATAATATCTCAATGTTCCTATGTGTGGTCTATCTTATAATAATGAAAAATGAAGAGGTCTAGATTATTAGGAGTAGATACTTACTACATAATATCTATAAGACAATAATGACTGGTTAAAATTTTAAATCAAGCTTTGTTTTCATGGAGTAGGCTGAAATTACCCTATCTTTGTAGTGATTGAAGAATTATCACAATTAAGTTTATCAGTGGACTTTTGATAGTGATTTTAAATCATTATTTTGTCGGTAAGTCTACTGAAGTCGGATTAGGTAGGTACTTATTTATACCTAGGTGCAAATAAATAGTCGACCTTGAAGTAAAAACTAGAACACATAAAGTGAATGCAGTGTTAAAAAACATTTCATTTATATATATGTACGTAGGTATACATAATTCCTACTCGTATAGGTAAATATACTTCTTAACTAATACAAATACAAAATCATTTATTTGCCAAATAAATTGTCACAATATGTTTGGAATCCTCTGACCTCGTGGTAGCCGTTAGGCTGTGTTACGAGGCCAGAGTCATCTCCCAGTATAATATATCTAGTTTATTTATAGTTACGTCTTAGCTAGGTTACACAAACAATGCTTTTATTTTATTTCAATATCTAAGTAACTACCCTCAATTTGTGTACAAATTCAAGTGGTATGACAACAAACAGTGTAGGCAAGCAATGAAGGCACTCACTCACACACGCACAAACGTACACCTCGCTCGCACCATCGACTTCATGATCAACTGACGCAACTAGGATCGTTTATTCTGTGCAAGCTGCAAGGTAAGTAAGGCTTTTTTGTCTGTGGCTACTGATCCTGACTTACGCATCACTAGATTATTATCAAACTGAATTAAGAACGTAACATAACAGTTATAGTGTATGCCTTTTATTTGTTTAGGTGATTCAAGACATGACAGTTTTGTTTATAAGTTCCGGTACATCGGAACCGGTTCCCGGTTTCTTCTAGACAAGCGCGCTAGATCGTAGATTGTAACGTTGCTTAACATCAGGCAAGTTGTAGTCAAGCGTGAGCCTATATCATGTAAAAAAGAAAAAATATATGTATGGTATTGATATGACATTTTTTTTAATTTGTCACACAATATTTTTAGGAATTGTGGGAATTTGATAAATAAATTACAACTGTCTATATTCTTAAATATTTTAGGGATACTTGGAGTTCAAATATCTATTTCAGACATATGCAAATAAATATCACGGGGCAAAGTTGTTTCTGTGACCAGTAACGCTGTTTGGTACTATAAGTACCTAGGCGTTTAATTTAGTGTAGGTACAATTAACTTAAACCATTCTCAATCTATAAAGAGCTTAGACCGATCATTTACAATGATTAACATATGTTAATATTAACTTTCAAGTAGGTACGCAGACTAACATAATAACAGAACAATATTTCAATTTCAATAGAACGCTTGCACTTGAAATACTCAGTACGGCACCTACTTTCTAGCATCTACATAATATAGCTACAAGCACTACTTTATCTAGCTGCGAGATCTATCATTATTATTCAATAACACCAACACTAACAAGGAATATTGAGAATTTTATTGGAGTTACTTACATAGATGGTCTCTCGGCGGCCCGGCCTGGTGGGTTTGGGCGCGGTGTTGAGTGTGAAGTGTCCCTTGGAGGACCACTTGAATGGTGGACACAGCACCATCGTCAGGGCGTCATCAATTCCCCGCGCTAGTCACATGGAGCACACCGCTGGAGCTCCGTGAGATCCCTTCGCGCCGAGTTCGCGACGACTGCGCGCGCGGCGCAACCTAGCCCTTATCGCTCCGCACAGATAATCTCTCCATTCCGATTGTTTTAATTATTTCATACTAAAGAATTATTACCTACAATACACTATCAAAGCGACCTGCAATCTTATCGCCACAAAATAATTATTATCACTGTCACCCGATCACAAATACGAGTACCTAGATACTTAGGAATAGCTAAGTATATGAATTCATGCGAAACTAATTTCGTTGGTAGCGTGCAAAATCTACCACTCGGCATAATAAAAAGAGTGTTGGCTTAACGTTTTCCGAATATTAAATGCAATTTGTTAAATACTTCTACCTACTTACATACATTACCTATTCATAAATTAGCTATAACTGTACGGCAGGAGAGTTAAAATGAAAGATCAGTTCCATACTATAATTTATTTGATAACGTAAATGAGTACACATTGCCAAAGGCTTCAAATGATTCAGAGTCCATACAATATTCATTGAAAAAAATATGTATTTACAATAAAAAGAGAATCAGCACTGCAATCTATTTAATTGCCCAAGAAACCAGAAATTCTATTAAAAATATTTAATTTAATCACTTTTAATCACAAATGTAAATGGAATCGTACGAGCGGGTGAACCGTGCCGCGGCCCGTGACTTGTTAGCTCGACGAGTGACTCGTTAGACAGCCGCGACTCGTTGGTCAGCGGCGACTCGTAATGGCCGCGAGGCTCAGTCGGCCGCGCACTCGCCACCAAGGTCCGTGCAACAATAAAACGTGCCATAAGACTATAAAATGTGCCCAACGGAAGACATTCATCGTGTAACAAATCTATTGTATTTTACATTAATTTCAAAAACATTCAATTTTAACATTATCCTTACAATGTAGATACGGAAATTGAGCATGGGATTGTATGCAGTAAAATACTGGTTGCATGTGTACACGCGACTGTGTGCGCGCGGCGTCGGCTGCGAGCGCTAGTATGCAGGACAATCAATGCAATGCAGCGAGTATGTAAACAACATGGACATCACGTCTAACATGTATCATAGTTTTTAAAATCCGCATTTGTTTACATAAACTCATGCGCATTGGAACTGTGATGAACCAGGTCGCGGAAGCTAGTGGTAGGTCTACTTCAGGTGTTTGGCTAAGAGATGTCGGTAGCATCGTCAGAGACAAGATTCATTAGAAGGAACCGACAACCACGGGCCGACATTACATACAACGAGACATTAAAATCGGAGATGTTATCAACGATGCACCGAGAGTGCTAGATGTAGTCTGTAATCTAGTACACATGTAACCCTACTCGAGTACTACACGAACTGAACATCGTCGACGAGTGCAATTGACGAACAAGTGATATCAATAACTGTGGCTACTTTAACAACATGAACCCGAGGGTACAAATTATACGCGCGGTGGCGACGCGCGCCCGAGCACCGCGCGCAACGCTCGGTTCACTCTTCGTGATTGGAAGAATGTATGCTCACAACAATATGTCATTAAATATAAGTTAGCAATGATTGAGTAATCCAGGGCAGAGTGGAGCTACGCGCGCGGGCGGGGGCGAAGCGCCGCCGCGCGCCGCCGGGGCCATCGACCGCCGCCGGCGGCGCCCGCGCATGGCTACTCGATATAACAACACATTTTTACATCTATCATTAAATATTAAAGAAGCCATCGATTGTATAATTTGTGCACAGCGTAATAAACGAGAATAGTATGAAAAATTTAACATCATTATAAAAACTGAGAAACAAATGGCTTTAAAAAATACATTATCCTTAATTTAATGATTAATATATTTTACGATACATTGTCCTTGATGTTTATTTTGCAATCTTATTTCTGTAGCACACTAACCATTTTGTCAGATATGTAATTTAAATTCCGATTTTTCTCCGAGTAATAACGATTTGGCTTAGATTTATTTATAAATTGTTCGTTACGACATAAGACTCAATTACTCCTTGTGATTAATCAATTGTTTCTAATACTAACAATAACATTATACAAAATTAACATAATCAAAAATTATGTTTACAAAATTCAAGTAAATAGCACGTGTCCTCTCGCATTCTTCAATGTTTGATTAGTTTCAGATCACTGCGGTGTGTCTCAAGTACGGTGAATAAAACGGAACACGTGATATTTACTTATTAATCATCATATGTGTATTTTAAGAAAAAATACGTATTTGCAATTAGATGATTCCAAATAAAAAAATATAACTAAATTGATCAAATAAATCACATGTACTTGTTTCTGTACTAAGATACAAAAGTTGCAATCGGTTCCTTACTTCTAAAACGAATAAATCCTAAAATAACGCATCCACACATGAGTATTCAAAAGTAAAGCACAATAATGTTGTTCGAAGCTGCAACGAGACAGATACGTAATATAAACGTAGCAATTAATCATAACATTACCTAAAATATGAAGCCAGTGGCACTAAAAGGTGAGTGGAGTAACTATTACATAACATTCAGAAAATATGACACGAAGCCTAAAAATAAGAACCTAACGAACGTATGCCGAAACTAAACACCGGATGGTAGCTACGAAACAAACTTCGCATTTACGTATCACATGAAACTTTTACGAAAAAGCACCTTTCCCTAGTTTAAATTGTGCGCAAAAGACTAGAACATCCTGTCAGGTAGAAAATAATGTCATGGAGTGAGTGCAGCGAGGAAGAACTAGGCACGGAGCGGAGACGGGAAGCGGCCTGTGACTCCATCCAGCTTGTTCCCAGGTTGAAACATCCTAATTACGAGTACTCAGTTAATTTAATTAAAGCTATCTTGTAGTATAGAAGATAACAAATTGTGACATGGACCAATTAGAGAGACGAGAAACTAAATTTGTCGGTCGCGACGCCTTAATTAAGAGTGTAGGATTCGCTTCATATTCAACAACGTTTGTTCATTCTTCCACGCCTGTAATCAAGCGAGTATTAAAATATCCAATAATTTACAATTATGACCATGTCAAAAGAGAGAAGAATATCAGATCTACGTACTTTATAAATGCTACTATTCTAGATGGCAAAAGATATGTTCAGAGAGAATCACTTACGAATACACTAGGATGTATATTGTTACCGTGAAATAAAGGTCGGAGCCTGATCGAGTACTGCGTATGTGACTCCTAGATTTGTTAAGTTTTTCCGACTGAAAGACTATGAAATCTAACGAGATGAATGAAATATAAAACAACTATGAGTATGTGCGAATTCACCGAACATGTACGAATCGATGGGTTTTGTGCTTTGGTATAAACGTTGAGCGAATTCATAGACGTTACTTTACAATCCTAATGAAAATGTTAGATCTAAAATTTACGACTTCTAAGAGGGTTGGACCCGTATGCGTGTTCGTTCAATCAAATGAAAATGTTACATCCCAGAGAATATGAAACAGCACTGTAAAGTCAGCCACCAGTACGAGTTAGTAAGTCTACATAAAACCAAATTACAAGGAGAAAATCTTAATGATATGTCAGAACTCGTGGGAGTTCCCTTCTCTTACACACTACAGCTAAAGCGTACTACACTTCAATAAACATTACAGCTAGAAACCGATCGGTTAGTTATTCGATTCGCGAGTGAACTGGGCTCGGGCGCGGGGGCGAGGCCCGAGGGCGCAGCCCCCGCGCTGTAACAAACCTGCGCGCGCAGGACACAGGCGGTATACCATCCATCAAACGGCCGCCTGACTATAAAATCGGCACCTGTTCTATTCCGACCGATGATATATTGGAAAATTTCGTCTAAAAATCTTAGATCTATTTATGGAGTTACTATTAACGACGTATCGAGTAAAGATATAAAGGTAACTTTTGAAAAATATAGGCATTTGTAAAATAACAACCGAACACATGGCACCGAATTAAAATCGCACCATATATTAGCTAATTCAAAACAGTTCCATTTTGGAAGAGCCGTAACTACTCTATGTACTTATCTATGAAAACGTTTATGTCTGCCGAAAGCACTATGAAGGGAGCTTGTAAACCATGGAGCGAGTGACTCTATGTGGGGCGACATGGTGTCGCGGCGGGACGCTCCTGTACAGCGGAGTAAGTAGCCTCGCGGAGGCGACCGAGAACCACT
>OZ026812.1:7178307-7227305 GCA_964023185.1 Macaria liturata | reverse complement strand
AGCATGCAAATTTCAAAGACTTCACGATTTACAGTAAATATAGAATGGCCAATAATGTAACGTAAATTAAACAATAACTAACTACTACTTTGCTATATAAAACCTTACTTGACTAAATTTTTTATTACTATTCCATGCTATTCAAGATTTATATTAACCAATTTAGGAAAACGTTAAATGTTGATTAGAATTGAAGACATGACTTACTGATGTGTTATTCTGGTTGTCGATATTGTTCTGTGTGTGCGGTGGCTGGGGCGAGAAGGTGGGCGGCGGGAGCGTCGCGGGCGGTGGCGGGCCTTCGCTCTTGACAAGCGGGGGCTGCGGCGGCGGCGCGGGCGCGCCCTCCGCCTTGCCGGCGGCGCTAAGCGCGTCGCCGTTGGCCGCGTACTGCGCCGCCGCCGCTGCAGCTGCCGCCGCCGGGAACGGACTCATACCCGTCCCCACCATGTGCTGGAACATTACACAATTACCAAGTTAATGTTGGTTGTCATACAGTTTATTCTATAAACGACTACTAGGTCCTGATGACGGTACTCGGAATGTACCGCAACATATGATCGCTTCGGTTATATCGACACGCTAAAGAGTAAGAGAGACCGTTAAATATAAATAATTTAAATATAATGTAATGATTGCAATCAGCCGTTTTATCTAAATAAACATTTGACCAAGCTATAGCTGATAAGGTTAGGCATTAAATGCAGGCATGAACATTGTATTAGTTGTCATTCGATATGTTACAACGTAGCATGAGAGTAAAAACAGACGCTACTATTTAGTATGAACATAATTTCCCGAATATTTGATACTAGAAGTTAGCAACACGTATATAAAACTTGAGTTTAATATCAAACGGGGCTGTAGGGACGCACCGTCACCAGTTTTATTAAAGTTAGTTCACTATTAGGCATTCCACGTCCGCAACTTTGCGTTCCTGAGTAATACACCGCGAGCACAATCCTCCCATGAACCCTTTATAAGGCAAAAGGGGTAGGGTATGCGGCGGCACGCTCCCAGCTACGCGTCACGTGACGCAGTACCTCAGCATAGGACAAAAATAACAAAACAACGCGCAAACAACTAACCAACTCTCGCACCGCTAATTAACACGATTTAATTTAACTGAAATCTGAATATACGTGTGGAAAGGTGAACGTGTCGCCAGATATTAATATAATTTCTAAACTGGATGTCAACAAAACTACATAGCGGCGTATCAAGAATTTCGTCTCAGGGACGCGGTCTAGGTGGGTTATGTACTAATTCTGTCGTAATAAATAAACCCGCTTATAGTTGACGTTTCTAGGCTGCGAATCGAAATATTGACGCGGTGCGCCCGTGCCAAAACCGCTTCACATTGCATCGCCCCCATGCGCGGACTGTTTGCTTTAACCGTGCGTAAACGCTGCACATTCGCATACATTACTCCTTATGTAACCAGGGATATAGCCACCTATGTGCTATCTAAATTATGTCTTTAAATAACAAATGTATGCCTCCCCGCGAAAAAAAAAGGTTCTCTTCAGAAGCTCGATCCTATCCAAGTTGAATCCGCGATGACGGGTGACATGAGGCGGGAGGCGGACAGGGGTACGACTTACAATTTGATATCCCTTCCAGAAACTCTTATAAAGGAATAACGAGCTAAAACAAACTCGGGACTGCGAATTAAAAAGTTACTTAGTGTCCCCATTATTTTTATGGAGAGAGTTTCAATTTGGGCATACCGTTCGCATAAAGCTGGTTGTTCCGCACCGTAGGTACGCACCCGCATCCGAGCTCGCTCATTTTTATTTTATTTTGTCCGAAATGGCCGACGGGTACAAAATTAAATTGCAAACGAAATCTAACACAGCCCTCATCCCCTGCCCTCGACGCGTTCCTTTAAAATTGTGCGACCCGTGGGCGTTAAATTTAACAGGCACTTCCATTTTCTACAAAAATAAACCGCCGCGCGCCGTGCCTCCTGTATTAATCAGTGATTACCATGAACGACTCGCTTCAGCTTTCACTGACAAAGTAGATTAAACCGCCCTTTGATATTCTTTTGACTTTGACGTTACCACTTTTCGTTGTAGCTGTGGTAAGTCCATCTACATAAAGATTATCTCTATTTTATAGTCCAAGAGTCATAAAGCAGAGGTTATGAATCTAAATATCAATATCGTCATCAAATGCCATACAGGGTTGATACGAGTACAGTCGTTGCGACACTACAATAGATGTAGAGCACCGGAAAGAGCAAATTAGGATGTGGCTAATGGATACAATTGCGTACTGCCGACATGGCTTACTGCTGGCCACTACACTCGCACTCGCTCTTCTCGACCACTTGGTGGCTCTCTTCAAACAAGAATAAAACGCTTACACATTTTATGAGCGACATTTATTGCAAATTATTCACATTGATGGCTATGTGTACGACTCTTTTATCTTGTAATTTACAAAAATAACAATACACTCATCATAGAAACATGCACAGTAAGCTGTTTGTAAAAACAACGAATTTTGCGATCAAAGAAATAGGTATACTTGGGCTGAATAGAGCAATTTTACTTATTGTGTGTGATTTACAATGGGTCGATGTATGAAAGAGCTCCATTAAATTTCTTTTGAAGTGGTTCGGATCGGACACCGACGCCGATACTGTCAATAGTGGAGGAGCGGTGTCGGCGTATTATTGTCGCAGCGAGCGCCGCCGCCGCGCCGCGCCTCGGGGAGGGTTCACTTATTTTACACGTCAATTTACTTTCAAGTAGATGATACCTTTACCTTTCTTTTGCAAAAATTATATTCGCCTTCAATTAAGTACGACTTCTGCTACGAATTCCATCTACATTCCAAATTATAACCTTTGATGGAATAAAATTTCTTAAAAGCAAAAGAAATGGAAAAGTGTGTTATTTAATTCAGTTTACTCTTTTAGCTCTATTACTCTCCCTCCCTAACTTGATATACATATTTCTGTTACTTCAGCGAAGTTATTATGCATACTTATTCAGTATCATTTTCTCAAATAATAAAATGTTAAAGATAGAATTTAGCCGGAGAACATAAAGGTACGCAATAAATCCCCGGGCTGCTTACGAATAACGACCTTAACAACATTATTAAACTCCCACGAGCCAATAAAGCATTCGCGTATGTGGTTATTTATATTGCCGAGACACGATAAATAAATAATACGTAAGGTATCAAGATGTGGAAGAATTTCTCGTGATGGAAGCTTTGCGACATATGCGGCGGACGGAGCGGGCGGGCCGAGTGCTCTCGCTGCAGAACGAAGGGCTCTTCTCGTGGAGTTGTAATTGTGCGAGTGCAGGCTGCGGCCGGGCGCGGGGCTGCGTCACATGTGGCCGCAGCACCCTCTGCTTGTTTGTCGCTATTTATGGCAACACGACGACACAATGCTCGTGACTCATCCCCGCGCGCCGCGCCCCGCGACGCACACAAAGACGTGTCGGTAATATTCAACTAAATTACCACATAAATATTCCAATCACAGCGCCGTCTTCAACTTTAAACAAATCAATAGCCGTGCGTACGATCCAATGTGATACGAGGCGACTCCGGGAAAGAGCTTCAAGTAAACGTATTGCGGTTTCAAGGCTTGCGAGGGCTACATCAACTGCCTATATATTTGGGCGTGGAATAAACACGTCGCGGTTAATTTGGACAAGCATCCCAAGCGGCTCATCACCGGCTCGAGCGAGCTTCGAGAGAATGTCCATTAATTTAAATACATGTGGTACACCGCCTCCTAGTCGTATCCGGCGGTCGCATAAACAAACTGACTTTTTATAGAGCAGGCCTGCGATTCGTCTCGAACAACTACCTCGCAGCCTAGTCTGCGTTTATTCCTAAACTGAAAGACTATTTGTAAACGAACGTTGTTTATCGTACGTACGAGCACTTTGTTGAAAACAGCTAAAACTAACTTTTGGAGAAGCTTTTGAATTTTAATACAGATTTTTCTCAAGGCAGTTTTGTAGAGAAATACTTAAAGTTTTAGGAACTGGATTTTTAAAGATGCCGATTTGTAATTTCTCCTCAACATTAACAAATATAGATATTTGGTATTCTGGTGCATAATCCAAGAATGTTGTCATCATGGTCAGAAAAATCTCGCCTGAAGATTAATTCGAATTCCGTCGTCTTACCAGTACGTAACATTTCGTTGGCATATCTACGTGAGTATCATATGAAATCCTGTTTTAAAATCAGATATAGTTTTTTATGTAACTCGTTTTAGTTAAGCCGGAGTAGGTAGTATTCTAAATGTTAGTGTGCGAGTGCGATGTAACGAATAGAGGCGCTGCGACCAGTTCACAATTAGGTAATTATATCAAGAGCGATTAAATGTAATTGAACGCGGGCTGTTCCATTCGGAGCAGGCGGAGTCGCGTGAGATGTGTCATCCCAATAATGAACACTAGTGGACATCTGTGGGAGCGATGGACTCACCAACTATGCCGTACCCGAACACATTGGAATGGAAACAAATCGATAGCGACACGCATGAATAAGAAATAGAATGAAGCGAATAGATCTTTCAGGATTCACTGAGAAATGTTTGAGGATACAATATGCCGTGCGAGTCGTGCGACTAGTTGATTATAATAAAACAAATAGTGCAAGCTATGTGTTCCGATTACAACAAATATGTGAGTAAATTTAACTTCAATAATTACTTAGTCATTAGTATGTAATGAATTATATAGCCGTGTGAAACAGTTAAGAGGAAATACGACATAAACCGTAAGTAAGTAGTTGAGAAGTCACCCGATTCCTTCCGGCCTTGTATCAGAAGCCCAGCGCCACATATTCAAAGAGGAAAGTGGTCGAAAACACCAGCGCCGTATGAGTAATGAGAAAAGTTAGGGAAGCCAGCAGCTTCATTCCGAGTTTCCAAACAGGTGCACACGTCAAACATTTGAAATAGCTTCAACGGACTATGTGATACAACTACTTTTAATTGCAGTCTATTGCCACTGCAAAACTTTTCAAATAACTTTATATTCTATAGGATAAGTGCATGTTACAAAGCATGAGAGAAAGACACCAGGATACACACACACACACAGACACGCATTCTCAGGAATAGCTTCTATTTAGTCATAGATAACCCTAAAGAGTGACGGCATTGGCTACGCGACTTTGAGATGTTTTCCACATGATTTGGTTGTAGGAGAGGTCAATGTGCTCGACAAACTAAATTTAGCATTAAACTAAACAAATGTTTTAATACGCCCGCGCACACGCGCTTTCTACGAACACTTCGTTTATTTTACGTCTCTAATATTTACAGACAGTCAAACGGTACCAACGAGTAACGCTCGTTTCAGAAGACCACTATTAAGAGCGCCCTCCTTGTTAAGTTTTTAAGTATCTACCTTTACAAAATTGTTTATTGATTGGTACAGAGCGGTAAGTAGATAAAATGTAAAGCAACTTCACCTATTGTTGGAAGCTGCCGATAAAGTTTGTTGTGTTAGGTAACAAAGTTGGTGAAGTTTCATTGTTATTGCGATATCTCTTACATTCGAGTGAGCCGCAAGCGCCGGCATTAATGAGGTTCCTTTTTGATGAAGTACTTTGAGAATCAATTACTCCAACACCAGCAAATTTTCGATCAACTTCAAATTGGTTGTCATGGGCACAATAGCGAAGGGAGAAGCGAATAATAAATGCGGAGGTAGAGATACCGACATAGGCTACGCAATAATCTGGTGGTGTCGTTGGGTCACTGCGTTCATCCGATCATGTCCACAAAAGCATAGATTAATGGAATGAGGCTCTAGTGAAATGTGCAGACGTCTCCCTCCCCTTGCCCTGGCCGGGCAGAGATAGCCCACCGCCAGCAATCCTGCCATACCGGGCCTTTGCTTACACAGTGGTTAAACACAAACACGATTCAATAGAATTCATATTGCCTAATGTCGCAGATTGGGTTTTGCTTACGTTACGGTTCTCTAAAATATAGAATCTATATGTAGATGTGGCCTTTTGTATTCCGACTGTACTGGTACATTACTCGGCGAGCGTTAAGTTAATTAAATGTACAAAAGACACGTAAATTATTTTTGCCAAAAATATGAAGTAAGAGAGAATATCGCAATCAGAGGACGTAAACGCCCTCGTTATATTGTAACACGCATCCCACGAGACAAAGATTTTTTCTGTAATATCTAGGGACATGAATTTGAGATTCGCCCACTCGAGCACGGATAGAGGGTCGGTTTCAGCGAGATTTCTTCGGGTGAATATTATTTTGTATTAATATTCAACAGTTTGCAGCGCGCTACGTGACCGGGGGAGTATTTACAGTGCTTAGCGAGGCGCGCGGCCTCAGCCTCGGCACGGCAACCCTCGCAGTGGATCCACCGCCGCCTCCCAGCTATGCATATGGAACTGCCTACTCTAATGAATGCTAATTATTATTAATGTTAATAATATCCATTCAATAATTAACCCCGACCGAAGCAAACCGTTTGCGGTGGCACGGCTAAATTAAGCTCGGCACTGAACCGACTACTGTTCCAAGGGCAGACTCAATTTACACCCAACTTATGCTACGTGTGCGGCTCACCCAAAAGCTATTAATGTACTAAGTTATCGGTGTATGAAGACCGAAACACGCCTAAATTACAAATCGAATGTCAAAAAGTGAGGGTACCAAAATAGAATGAATTTCTAGATTGACATACTTTTAATTGCTTAAAATGTGGTAAAGCTTTCCTATAAAATGGAACCTCATTTCTGAGAAGAGTTTTTAAAAATGAAGCCGTGGCATTAGTCGATACTGGTATAGCGAACGACGTGGAATGATTAGTAGAATTGAATGATAAATGCGAGCACGGAACATGCAAGGCTGGGGAGAGCATACCGACTCCGTCAATATGTGTGCGACAATTGAGATGGGTGGGCAGAGCGGGCGCAAATTGTCGGAATAGGTCTCTTCCGGGGCTCCGGGCACTGCGGGCGGCGTGCACAGCTCCTGCCTCCCCAGCTAATATCCGCATTACCGCACGCCTACATTTTACTCTTTACTACGCTCCAACAAAAGACATCGTAGGTTTCCACAATGTATGGAGGGAACGGTTTTCACAGGCAATTGTATCGCTGTTTTCCATTTAATGTCGATTTGCGCTGTGCTGACATTTCTGAATCTGTAACCTGTGCACGGTTTGTGGCCGCAATCATTAGTGCATAGGTAGTAAAGGTATGGCATGTGTTGCAAATAGCAATACAGCTCACATCAACAACGTAATTTCAAGACGGTCTGGTTTACGTTTGTTTATTAAGAGCCAAAGTTTTAAAAACCAGAACAAGAATCGGCGATACTACTATTTATACTGTCGCAATAAGTTTTGCACAGAAACGTATTCAATAAAACATCGCCGCGGCGAGTAAAACCAAAATAAGGCGATGGCTATAGTTATGAAACCTGGACGCAGCTATTAATACGGAGGCGAAGTGGCATTGTGTGCATAGTTGCGTACTAGACTGGTTAGTCGAGTTGTAAGTGCAGCGAACAGATAAGCCGTGGAATTGGCTGCGAGTCGAACATCAATAATTCGAGGCTGTTAGTGGGACTCCGCTCGCACCGCAGGCGCTCCGCCCGGCGCCCTACCCGCTCCACGAATTACCGGAATCGATAAATATTTGATTACATTTGATCGCTGCTTTTATGGCGAAGAGAATAACGCTCAATGTGTCAATGATAAAACGAGAGTAGCCGCGGCTTCTATCTGAATATTGTATTATCTCAGAAGAGATCTTTCTTTTAACTCTTTACAAAAAGTGATTCTACAAGCTGGAAATGATCTCACCGCATTATATATTTTGTTGAAGCTTTAATATCAACACTTTACATTATTATTCAGTGGTCGACCAGACAGGTACCACAGGATGTAGTTTTATTCACAGGCGTTAAATCAATTAAATGAAATCCTATGAATAATGGCAGCATTAGTATACAGTGAGTGCTTGATGGTTAGTTATGTATGCAAATCGGATACCCCTATGGGGAGTTGCGCCATTCATGCACCTTTACTAGGCACTAATGGTATAGGTATGCTATGTTACTGGCGCCTTATCTGTGTAAATATATAGGAGTATTTATTTTGCTAAAATTATTCAACTGTGATGAAGACACATTCACGAAAGGGAAAAGTGCGAAGGCCGCATAACTAAGTAAACACAAACATTGAAAGGCAGAATAATGGAAGCTCCACGAGTTTTTGTAGTCTTTGTTGGGTACGACTTCATAAAACTGCTCTAAATGCGACTTCAAAGCGTAAAGTTGGCAAAACAATTTTAGCTGTCGGTCTGGCCAACACAAAGAGGTTTTTGTTTTGGGTCATTTGATGTCACACCGGACCTTCGTCTCGTTAAGCTAACAGGTCCCAGAATCCGTGTATTCGACGGTTTTCTACGCTTATGTACGGTATAGTCGGTTAGGTAGTTCAGATTTACGACAAAGACAAACAACTCCTTACCGGTCCGGCTACCTCGACAGATAAAATATGACCGTTTAGATTGCTGCGCGTAACCATTCAAGTTGAAGATTCCGGGAAACGCGAACTGGCAATATTTTTTACAGGAAAATATTTTGTCAAAAATAATTTTGTGCTGAAAGTAATATTTATTTAGGCATCAAATGTAACGTGCAGCGTGGAGTGTATTATGCCGTGTGCAGTGGTATGTGGCGGGCGGTACTCGCCGCTCGGGAGTATCAGCCGAATTGAAGTAGCCATCACAGCGAGCATGAATCATGCGGGCTCGTTCATCCGTTTATTTTCCATTTTAAATGTGGAGGTATCAGAGCGTTTAAAGTAGTGGAGCTATGGGTTGTTTGCAGGTCGCTGCTGCATCAGAGTTGCGCTGCAGCGTGCCCGCCCACCCGAGAGATCTCGTTGAAACTGCACACGACTATAGATTATTGAACGGATCGCCGAGCTCGATAATTAACTCTATCAACCTTCATCACCATAATTCTATAATACAAATTCTACGCGTCGTATAAAGATGTAACTAACATGAACACTTATTTTTATAAGTCAAAATGGTAAGTACAGTCTTTATAGTACCATCTCAGTATATAAATACCTAATTGAGTGAAATAGATCCGTCTGTATTGTTTGTCTTTCAAAGTCCCTTGAAGCCTACTTAAACAATTACTACACTTTCAGTAAATGCCGTAACTTCTTATGTATTTGTTAAGAGTAAGTATTTGATCAATGACAAAGAAAATGGTAATAAAGTTTTCCAACTAATACTACTGCAAATTTCGTTAATTGTGCCTACTTAGTTTGTAATCGATAGTCGAACCGAGAGATTTTGTGAAATGAAGTATGTACAAGTAAACACATCACTAAAATGTAAACTACTTACAGCAGTTATAACGTGATGAGACACAACAATGCGACTGTGTGATTGAATGTTCTGCCGCTTTCGCATTTTCAATGTTTGATTGATATGTACAGTAAATAATAGTGATCTCTATGATTGCTTATTAGGTATGCTTTAGTGGCGATACTTTTCTCTCGTCGGTATGCATGCAAGTAAGTAGGTACCTATCTCACGCGATAGTCACGCCACTCACTATGGAAAGCTAGATACAGATTTGTTAATTAGTCCAGATTCCCTACAGAGATATCTAATGTCGTAAAACTGATATTGTGATTAATAACACGAACTAGAATAAATACTGTTGAACTAATATGTTTTTTGTAATTAACAAGATCTGTAAATAAACAACAGAACTAAACTTCTGAAAGCATGTAATAGTTAAAGGTATACTAAGTACTTCCTGCAAACACTCAACGATCTCCGTTGTCTTTCTCTATTACAAACGCAGATTTAATACCGGTTCTACAAAGTAGGTTCGCCGCAGCTACGCGTTAATACTATCAGGAGAATTGTACATTATATATTTGCAAGAGGTAATGTTGTTTGGCAAGGCACAATACTGTTGTTTTCGACGACGGCGTCAGTATAGTGTGCACCTCGTTACAAAGTTAAGTCTGAAAATATATGTCCTCACAGTAAATAATATTGAAGCTAGGTGGCGTATAGCGGCGAAGACAGGCCGTGTATCAGCGGCGACACGCCGGGTAATCCAGGCAGACGCCCGGCCCGGCCTTACTCTATCACTTCACCTACGGGAAATATTGATCTTATTTGAGCTTGATTAACTCAGTCGTTGTCGGTGTGCTAATAATACTCGCCTCCTGGCACGGCTCCAGAAGAGGACCTAATGGTACTTCGATCCGCGACAATTTTCAAAGGTGACGCGGTCGATGTGTTCCAATTGATATAGTTTACTTCGATTATAAACAGATTATAAACACGTGTCGGTGGCGTGTAATGAAAATACCGCTCAAGCTTTTCATTGTTAATACGCGTTTGCTTTCCACGCCGACATCAATAATCTGGACTTTGCTTCTTTCGGCCGCTGATTGGATTTTAAAGAACGTGTTAGTTTCCTTTCATTTATTGAACACTCTTAGTTTAATTACTCTCGCAGAGGTAATGGCGCGCTCGCGAATGGTTCATTGTGCCGAGTTACTTATAACGTTTTGGATGGATACCAAGAATGTAAGTAACGAAAACAGACATGCAAGGCAAATTATTGAAATTAGAATGCATTCGAAAATAAACATTGGATTAATAGTATCCATTAAGGAAACCTCCCAAAAACGTAGGTTTTTTTGCAGGATTATGAAGTCCTACAAAATGTATTGAAACGACATACTTTTGGAACGGTTTCTAAATTTTTTCAGGGTAACTACTCAATTATTCGATCGGGAAAACATCAAAGCGCGCCTGAGAGCCGTGCGCCAGTTTCTGGTCAACATCAATAGACGTTAAAATTTAATTTTAATACATCAATCTCCATGAATTAGGTTAATCAAGTGGCGGTCTTGTCTGAAAATACCGTGGGCGGTACATTGGCAGGTTATGTTCTCTCGCAAGCACGCGACTGACATCTATTTCATTTTCAGTTTCAGAAAAGCCCTCCTACAAACTTACGATCCTAAAGACTAAATAGCTTCCAATACAAAGGTATACCAACACATATAAAGTTTGGCACACAAACATAAAATTTAACTAAGAACCTCAGAAGTTTTTAGAATAACCTTGCGAGCTATAAATTCGTAGCATGTAGAGCAAAGTTTCGTTAAACACGTATCTTAAATAGAAAATGCTTATACCGCAAGCCTAATATGGCCTAGTTAGATATAGGCTCCATTCCTTTGACACAATGGAATAAGGAAAGCTTCTTATGAAACGAAACGGGCGAGAGGATTAAAGAAAATCCTTTTTCAACGAAACTACGTGTATTTTTGTGAATTATATTTTTTTCTCTATAGAAAACTTCCATCAGTTATTTTAGGACCAATAGATGTAATTGGTATAATTGCTTTCCACTGAGAAAAGCGAAATTTTCCAATGTTAGACAGAGGTACATGCTCGTCGTATCTCATTTAAATCGTAATTAGAACCAGGTAAGTAGAGGCAACAAAGCAAGTTGTACACGTAGCAGATGTACCTACATATATCCATGCAATTGTCTGTACGTTTGTCAGAGCTCGTCGGGCATTGTAGCATGTTCCTACTTGACGTTTAATTAATTTCGCAAGCGGGTGTATGAGATCAGCTAATTATTGCTGTTAAATCTATTAAGCGCATTATATTGCGGCGATGATGGCATCGTCAGCAAATGTTAGTCGGGTTAGTAGAGGACGTTAACCGAAAGACAACATTCACATGCTTATTAAAATTAAAAGGTAAATACCAGCAGAGTAGGAGTTCCTGTGTCGATGACATTGCCGTTACTCACCTGAAATAAACAAAGGCATTTGGTCAATATCATGTGCGTACTTAGCGCGGATATTGGTGATCGCTCGGAAGTGATTCGAGAGAGATGTTCCGTGTTGTTTGTCGAGTGTGAAGAACATCATAGTGTGCGCAAATGATGCACTCGAGCGTCGCCGGTCAGGTATTGCATTACGAGGCAATCGAGTCCGACGATCGAGTGGAGAGGCATCGGCGGGCGCGATGGCCGCCCGGCGCTCGCCCGCAAACGACCAACATTGGCACGATGCCAACTATTTTTCATACGCCTCCTTTGAATTGGGATAAGTCGCCCAATTCACCTGAATCGGTATATCGGTACCGCGAGATATACTGGAGACGATAACCGAGTTTATTTGTACATTCTTGAAACGTCCATTTCCAATATACGACTGGTTCAGAATGCGTACGCGGTACGCGGAAACAATGCTTTCTTTATTTATAGCATTCTATGCATCGATTTAGTTTGCACGCTACAATGTTGATAGGGCATAAGCACTTTTAACTAGATTGGATCGGGATGGAAGAAGCAATGTGGGTGGTTACTGCAATTGTGAGCACAGTAACAGGAATTTGCAGCGGATAATAGAAAAACACTATTAAAAGTCCCAAGAAAATATGTAGGTACCTACACAAATAATCTACACTACTGCTACATGTATACACTACAATATTACCTATACCTCAATATTTGATACTAGCTGGTGCGCGCGACTTCGTCCGCGTGGAATAGTCATTACCATAAAAACGGTTCTAGTGAGTTAACCTTAAAAGATAGATATATACTGTTGCGGACATTTTGTTAGATCATTTCAAGAGGAATCATTCTTTCATACATATTTTTTTTGATATCTTGAACCGTTTTCGCAGCACACGCAACGGAAGCCCCCAAAGAAGGATAAATTTACCCCGTTTTTTTCACATTTTCCATTGTTTCTTCGCTCATATTAGTTGCAGCGTGATGTTATATAATAGCCTAAAATCTTCCTCGATAAATGGTCTATCCAACACAAAAAGAATTTTTCAATTCGAACCATTAGTTTCTGAGATTAGCGCGTTCAAACAAACAAACTCTTCAGCTCTATAATACTTATTAGTATAGATATATTCAATTCATTACACTTATTTGATAAATTAGAGACATTCTTTGCTGCTTAGAGACGAGTGATCATTATTTCGGGATATTTAATTAAATCTACTACAGTACCTAAGTACTTACCTATTACTTTAACAAATGTAACAATTTTAGAAAATTCCCTAAAAACGGACTCGAGTAATTAATCTTAATTTTTCTCATCAACTTCAAAGCTGACACTTATTGAGATAATGATTTCGTTTTATAAATATAGAGAGAAAAATTGAGATGTCTGATAATAAAGTAAGTACATATCTATCTAGTGAAATCTTACAATTCATCTGAGATGGCCATTAAGGCAATCAGCGCCTCATTAAGTCAGTGAAAACTTAATTAATTAACGCACATTAGTAGGTTTCGCACGAATCGCAATCGTATCCAATACTGGGCAAGTTTGTAGGAAGGTTAATACAAAGGGATACTTCATCGGTAAAGTTATAGAGTAAAGCAAACTTTATCAGTTCTTTCCTTATTGCAAGAAACTAATTGGTTCATGATTATTTCCTATCGAGCTACTCTAATTAATAGAAACAATTATTTAAATAAATGGCAATCTAACGTTATTGGGCTTTAATGAGTAATTATATGTTTACTCAGTCTTAATAACCACTTTTAGTCATCATAAACTATTGATAAGATTTGTGGGCACAGTTCGTCTTATTTTGGTATTAGATAAATAGTTATTTAGTCTCAAACTATGTAAGTACCTACTTATTCAGAAGTTTTCATTCGTAACTAAGCAACTATAAATTATTATCTGAAAATCTACCCAGACAGATTTAATAAGAAATACTTTGAGTACGATTATATTACTTTGAAACAACGTAATTGAATACCTACAACACTTCATGGAACAAATTGGAAATGCTCAGCTCCTAAAAGGTACATCGTAGAGAGCAACAAGCTATCTACTTAAACATAACTTAGTAAGTACTAAGCATCAATAGTAATCTATACAATAACGATCTACTCAAAATACTTTCACATTGGGTAAATTTCTCGAAACGATAAGGTCTCATTATTATTAATATCAGTAAAATAAAGTACTTAGAAGTAAATTATTATTGCATGTAAAAAATGTGTAAAGGTTAGCAATATTTCTGATTTCAAAGGTTGATAGCAAAAAATAAGCCTGCTCAGACTTGCTCTAATTAACTATTTAACAAAGCCTCGAGGCGCGAACATTTTAAAATAATAATTACTTAGCATTATTAAATACCTTTTAAGAGTATAAAACGAGCAAAGCTCATAAACAGCCAATAGGTGGGCGTAATTATCGGAAGGTCAGAATCCACAAACGCTGTTATGGCATTTAAAACAAAGGTCACAAAAACTTCAAAGCAAAAAGGAGAAAGTGTTTCACCTTGTTATAGGAGTGACGAACGAGTGTGTTAGGATGGATGACGTATAATGTAAGTAAGTATGTACATGTGCAAATGCAGATGGCAGAGATAAACGTCACAGATCGAGTCCGCTTTCCATTAGCGAGCCATTACTCGCGCATGTAATGAATGAAATGTGAGAACTCAATGGTACAAGTCTAGCGACAGGAGCAAGCTGCGCCGCCATACTCCATCTAAGTAACAGCTACCTATTGCAGAGCTGTTTACCTTCAAACATCACGGCCACACTCTACCGATGCCAATGAAATAGTCGCTATAACCATTCAAAATGTCTAAGCACCTCGTACATTAAAAACTTGTTTCAAAAAGTAAACAATATCATAAAGCAAATAAAACGAGCAGAGTGCATTAAAATTAAACGTCGACGCGATGGATATAATAACTCTAAGATAATAATGAAGTGACTGTAATGTCAGTTTATTTCAACACGACCGTCGACGATGAAAACAAACAAGTCGATATGACCACTATCTCGTGTCACTGTTAATTTACTAAGGGAAAAGTGATAAGTAATCGAGCCATTAATAGTCTGAGACAAACATCGCGACGGGCACAGAGGCGAGCGGTCAATAAACACGGAGATAATGACAAAAGAATAAATAAAAGGGACAGAGGCAAAGTTCATTGAAAGTTGTGCGGTGCACGGGCGCGGAAACATTGGAACGTCCTCTCACTCGTGCATTTTTGAGCGCGCCCGGCTAGACCGGCTCAGTGGCTGCAATCAAAGCTCGCCCCGTACCATCGGCAGACATAAAGCTCTCAGCCACGCCCCAATAAGCAGGCATTACAGCGACCGCTGCGCAATAACTATTTTAGATAATGAACAAATCTTTGCTCTAGCATAGACTAAACAATCGTCGGATCACAGTACGACGGACTTAAAGGTTACAAAGGTTGCGCAAAATCAAACAAATCTCGAGACTTCTATAGTTAGTATGATGCAGAAAAATAAATATAAGATGTAGGTATTTTTTACAAAGAACCTCTATGCGCCCCGTAGAATATCGAGAAACGCATAGACGGTTACGCACGCGCGAGCATTCATCTAACGCGTCTAGTAACCAGTCACGCTTAATTAATGCTGGTCCATTACTTAATCCATACATCGTAGTAAGCTCTTGTTTAGCTACTTGATCACTGGCTGTTATAAGCTGAAGCTTACTTGTACTTTGTTCTCGAAATACATGAGTAAAATATCCAGACCCACACGTTTATGTATGGGAGCAATCTACTCGTATGTTGCGTATCTTTTCATTCCGGGTGGGACGATCTCAGTTGGTATTGTTTTCTTTCACAGAAATGGCGCTATTCTTATACGAAACGGGACGGTCGGTAAGTATTATTTGCAGTTGGGATTTCAAATTCTAATCGGTGTCAAATAACTTTTCATTAGCATCCCTGTAATTTGCCAACGAAACGAATCCTCTCAAATTCCTTAATTACAAAGTACGAGAAATGGCTTTTGGCTTGTTACAAAGGCTGAAAGTTATTCCAGTTCGACACTCTACTTGAACTTTGTCTCCACAGGCAAACCAGGATTTTTTTTAATTATACGCATACATATTTAGTTTAAACAAATAAGCAAATTGTCGGTAGAGATTTGATATTGAAGGGTCGGTCAAAGTTACTTTCCCTCAAAATATTTAAACGAAACGCCGATCCGATCTTGTTTATACCATAAATCTATAAGTTGGTAGTCATATATAAAACCTTAGCAAGTAATAAACGTATAGATAAGCATGACCTCGTTATCTGTACGTACACACGCAACGTCTTCCAATCAGTGAACAAAAGATACAACAGGAAGAAGTCGGGTAATAAATACCGAACAATAGAGTAAATCAATCAATTATTATTTTCTGTTACTAACCGTTTACACTTAGAGATTTAAAAATTTTGACCTTTTAACTAGCATAGCATGTGGCAATTTGCAACACCGATCAAGATACGCAGAATATTTAGGTACTAACAAGTTTTTTACGTATTATTCGCCAACCAATAAAATGTAATATAAAGGTTTCGTAAACGTTGCAGGCTAATTCCCAGCTTCAGATCGAGCGTTAAACTGACGTGCGTAAAATATGCATAGGACAACTAATGAATCTTTCTTGTCCGACGTTACATTTGACACTAATTTACAATTTCTCGCAAAAATTGTAGGCGATTTTAAATAAATGTCGGGGAGATGGGACGACATAGAGCTGTCTGCGGCGACTGTTCATGGACCCACATTAAGCGGACATTGGGAAATGTAAATCATGTGTAATAGCACTCAAGTCGGCGACACTCCTGTGATACCAAACGACGCCGTTCAAATTGATAACCGTGCTGTTGGACGGGAGCCAAACTTTTCCAAATATATTATAAACTATGCGAACAAAGAACGAAATTCCTCTGTGTTATTGTTCAAGATAAATACACCCCCCTGTGATTGGAAAGGAATTGATCCGACTTCATCATTCACCTGTTTTTATGGCCATGCGAACTACTAGCTCATCGCATATACGCCAATTGCCTATGCCTGGCATTAAATTGGTAGACTTATTGCCTGTGATATCACAACATTGATCGGTCCGATCAAAAGTATAACAATCTATTGTAGAGTCTCGGTGGAATAACTACAACAAGCAACACTCTAAGATATGAAATGTTTGATCTCGTGGAGAGATGTACATACATATTATATATCTCACATAATAGCTTCTACAAAGTAATCCGGGAAAGTTTACTGCAGGGTTTTATGGAACAGAATCACCGTTCATAACTGTCACGTGCGGTGTACGCCTTCATATTAAGTGGAGGTTACAGACTAAATGCAAGTAACGAGAGAGATGAAATGCGCCGTTTTACCCGATGACAAGTCGGCTGTAACCTAGGAATAGGAATCACGAAATGCCACAAGTCACGCCGCGCCTGGAGACAACGGTGAAGAATATGAGGCTAACGACGACACTAATAGGAAACATTTAAATTAATATCCACTTGTAAAATGATGGGATACACGACCTTTAGAATGTAACTACTTAGACTTAAGTACGTAAATAAGTAGTACCTATATAGGTATATAAGTTAGTTATAGATTCATCTTATACAATACTATCCACATAGAAATTGGTGTGTTTAAAATAGCCAGGCAGACGAGTTACACGTTCATATTTGCGTTGCCAATATCCTCAAAACGGGAGCAAACAGTGCGAAATTGAATTTTGATTTAGTATAACATTGCGAATTGAACAAAGTTAATTGGACAAAATTTTATAGTCATAGGACCATTCAAATAATACAATTATTTAGTATTCATCCCAAATGAATTGGCTTAACTCCATAATTTAATCCTTTTTCGATGTCCCCGGACACAAAGGCTAGGGCGAAATCCAATTAAACAGCACAGAAATTGCTCAGTTGGTATAAAATGTTGCGGATTACTGGATAAAAAAGTAGAGTTTGTGGCGTCAAAAATATATCTGGATGTTGATTAGTGTCCGTCAGCGCCGCCGGCCGACGAGACAAATGAACGCCCGCGGCCTGAACAGAAGCCCCTCCTTTACTGTCAAAACTACGCACAAAGAAAATGGCACATTCATTTCCTCGCCGCAACGCTTTCGCATTTACAAGAAATGGCTGTGTAAACGGTGCTACAAAACTTTAAAGCCCGAGACATACCAACATGTTCTGTACTACTTCTATAGGAGAAATTTACAGCATTTCGAAATAGCATTTAAGTAATTAAATAAGGTATTTAATTACTTCACCGGCTGCCTAAGAGACGCGAGAGAAAAAACGGCATAAGCACTTGGCACTTAAATAGAACTTCCGTTATTTCATTCAAAGTGAATGATTAAGTGCTTAAAAGAAACCGCAGCTGTTTCAGTTTTTCAGCGAGCTCTCTTCCCAGCTTAACGAGTACAACTCAATAAAACTACCGAGAATTGCAGCAGAATTTCCGACTTTAAAATGAATCTAGGTATCACAGCAAGAGTGATCAGTTTTAGAAACACTAACGGATCAGAAGAAACGTACAAACATTCTGGAATTTCCTTTCAGTTGGGAATGAGGCTGCAATTTTTTTTCAGTGAAATTACATCCAATCTTTGCAAATTGTATGCGCATAATACATGAACACATGAGCCAACGCTCTATGCCTCTGTTGATCCAACATTACATGTTTAGAATTATATTACATTTAATTTTAAGCTCTTAAAATGTACGTTATTTTAGATGAGCTATCCAACGTATGTGATAGGCATGTTGGAGCTTTACATATTTGTAAAAAGTAAGTACATGCTTTATACGTAACATGTCTAGGTTTAATATAAATACTTACATACTTATTACCTGTCTAGTAATGCATAATAAGTTATACCAATATGTCTACGCCGCGACCTAGTCCTAACTAGGGACATCCTTGTCAAGATTTTCTATAATAATCTGCAAATATGTGTTCAGATAATTTGATCCTTCGTATCCCTTAGATCCTAGCACCGTCATAACGGAAAATCCGGCGAAAAATATATTTCGGTGAGTATCTGATTTTGCGATAGGCATCATTGTTTGTCCTTTCAGGAAATGAAGTAGCACAGGCGTTGCTGAGATTATTAAAGATGGGCTATACAAGCATATATCCAGTTTCCCGGTTTCGTTTCAGCAACGACTGAAGAAAAAGTAGTTCATGTTTACAGAAAGATTTTCTTACACAATATTCAGTCTTGAGCTTTTGAAGCCTTCTTAACGATAGGCACCGATAAAAAGTTTACAAAGCTTTTGGATTTGGAAGTCGAATCTCTTTCGGAGATATAAAGAGAGAAGTGTCGTTAGGAGGTTCTAGTGTACATTTTGGAAGTAGCAATAAGTAGATTACCGTCGTAGGAGGATTCTAACGGCCAGTGGCTCGTTTATTTGCTTTTTGTGAACGATAAATGGATAGATAATGTTGTACAAACATCATAAAAGTAGGAGTTATTATTTCTTAAGCGCGGGCTTTACGAGATAAACGATGTATTCACGTGGCATGTAGACATGACAGTGTGCCAGACGTGGGAGAGACGGAAACCCTATTTGCCATCGTCGTCGGCGGGAACCAAGTGCTTATTCCCGCGGGACCAGGAGACGAATGTTTTTCTTGTCTAGAAATGTGTGTTAGCCATGTGTGGGAACCAATTCGTATTTGGCAGCGTATGAATCGCGTCGATTTGGCTTTCAATATCATTATTTTTAGTTACAGGTTTATTCCGTTCTTTACAGGCACATTTTTGCTCACATATTTTTCAGTAAGTAAGTAAGATAACCAGGATGATTTAATTTATATTTTTTTAACTTAGGTAGATAAAACTAGCATATGATGAGATATTGGATGTGGATGTAGGTTAGGTTAGGTAGTAACCGCGATGTAACCAATGGAATAAAAATATCCGAGGTACATTCAACTTATCCAATCAAACTTGCTCTACCCTAGACCTAGGTCCGCAAGGATACCTAACTATTACATATTTCAATACATTTTGTTTTGCCACAATATTTGTGCAAGAGCCCATGTTTTATTACCTGCTGCGAGCGACTAGACAGTAGACCGGGTTGCCGGCAGGTAGCCGTAAGCCGGCCCAATGCCAGCCCAGTCGTGTAGTTACACACCCATGAACTCGAGACGCGAACAAAGGGCCGGAATGCGAATAATTCGTCCTTATTACCATCTTCGGTCGGCTTTCGCGTTTACCTTGAGCCCTGAACGGGTTCCAGTAATCTCCCTCATGGCGCCCTCGCCAGATCGTTTCTAATATTCAAAACGGGGAACAAAACGTTGTTGCTTTTATTAAAATTTATACAGGTACCTACAGAGTCACTACCCACGTCAAAATTTGCTGAAATACCGATCCGTTCTCGCATTTAGTCACGCACACGAGTGGATAGTTAATAATTAAATAGGAAAGAGAAAAGCTTGCACACAATTCTGATTATACGCAACGCAATATGGTGGTCCCGAGGCGATCCTAAACTCGGCACAGAAATACAACTGTATGAGAATAATGGATGACCGACGCAGACTTCGCTTTCAGACATTCACGCGGCGCACGGAAGTCTGGAAATACATTCACTGCCATCAGGAACATCGGATGTGCTCTTTAAAGCTCCTTTAAATATTTAATCAAAAATTAACATGAAAGAGTAATCCATCTAGGGCTATGAAAGTATTGAATTTAGTTCAAAAAAGTTCTTCAATTAATAAAATATCATGTACCTTAGCTACTTGCTAAGTAATGTGACTTAGTTAACCATGAGGAGTTCTGCAGGATACATGAAACAAACATCTTAAACTTGGCTCTTTTTTGAATAAATTGAATGTAAGTAGGTGGTTTAAGCATTTCCTGGTACTTAGTACTTATTAGGAGCAATAGAACAACCTCTAAATAAAATTGTCTCGTAGGGTATGTTTATTTGGACCTCCAGAGAATTGAATTTGGTAGCCCTTGAGTTTTTATGAACCAATGAATATGAATAATTTAGATTTTTCAAAAACATAAGTTAATTAGGTAAATAATCATAAGTTTTAAGAAATAATAATTCATTTTAGGTTGTTTTTGAAATGGGCCCTAATACAGTGAATACCTGGATTACTATTACATTGAGCTATGTACTTAGGTAGCATATGCAAGGCTTAAAAAAAGAAACATTTTTATTTGAGACCATATTTTAAAGTTATTTTAATACAATACTTCCAGAATGCCTTAGAAAAGAAACTTAGCAATAATTTGCCCAAATATTAACTACCTAATTCTTATAACAGTGACCAGTTGAACCATGAATATGTTTTGTGTCCAATTTATGTTTTAGCTATCATGGATTCTAAGATATACCAATACAACACAAGCAAATGTATCAGGAATATTAGGTATGTAAACTAATTCTATTCTAAAATATATTCATACTAATATCTGCTTCTCTTTTTCTGTGCTAATCTGTGGTAAACATCTACTTATCTCATAGGTATGTACATAACCTTTAAGGTACTTATCTGTAAACAAGATCATTACATTATCATTTGACTTAATAGCCAATTTGTCATGAAACTAATGAGTTATGTACAAGCATTGTCTAGGTGTTAGTTTGTTAACAAAAATAAAATTAATAGAAATTGGTTCCCATCATGATACAAGGCTATTAATGTTACTTTATTACATATAAAAGTAAGCATTACATACTTAACTGTCATAATAGTCTATGATGTGAGGAGAGGAAGAACTAAAATAGGCAAAACCTGGTTAACTAAAGACAAGTTTTGTAAATGGCCACCAATATCATTCCATCTTCTTCAAACAAATGGAGGTACTATAGGAGGTTAAGTGAGGATGGAATGATTTTAACCGCCATTTATGAAACTCTTGTTTAATGAACTGGGTTATTCTGAACTATTTGTGCCTACCACAATCTTCATTAGATAGGATAAGAGGGTACTACATCATAAAAACATCCTGACAATATCATTCGACTTTACAGCTTGCTAGTCATACAGTGAGCCAATTCTTAGAATTGAGATTGGCTCATCCTGTTGCCATCTTTTAAACCTACAGAATAAACTTTGAACATAGTACTTTGTCCTTATTAACTGTGGTATTGTGATAGGAACAAATATCATAACACCACAGCACATGTCTGTCAGATACATTGTTAGACCAAACATATTTAATTTACTGACTTGGAATTTGTAAAAAAATAATTCATGAAATATATAGGTAGGAGGGAACACCTTGATTCAATGTGGGAGCAGGACATGTCACATACTAGATAAGGGCTATGCTGAACAGTAAGTGATAACACTGATAACAGGCTGAAGAGGTAGATAAATTATTGTCAAGGTAGGCAGAAAGGAACAATTATGTGTATTTCCATGATGATTTACTATCCCGAGTACCCACACTTGGCAAACAGATGTCCAACAGCCTCTACCAACAATAAGGGAGTGGGCAACACATAAGCTGCCAAACAATGCCCCAACCATTATCTTGTTGTTGATAGAGAAGGCTGCTGGAAGACTGTTTGCCAAGTGTATGTACGGGGCATGAAAATATGTATGCTAGTGCTCACTAACACACAAAACCAACTGCTTAGTTGGTAAAGATTTAAAATGTGTGTTTGTTATAAAAATGGTCATAAGTAGGTATAATTCTCAATGCAAAATTAAAGAAATTCCATAATGTCCATATTCCAGGGTGCCATTCTATAGAAGCAAAAAATAGAATACCTTTAGCAAAAGGGCATAACAATAAATAAGTACTTACTTACTACTTACATAAAAGTCAAATTGAGTCAGAGTTTATACTGGTGAATATATATAATTAGCAAAGTATGAAACTAGTTTATTTGGCAGTAGAGTACCTGGGTACTTATTAATTAATTAAATGTGAAATAATTTTATTGTAGGCATGATTTTCTATGTATTTGATGCTTTGTCTCACTCTGTTGTATTAAAATAGAAATGAACAACATGCATTGGAACATTCATTCATTCAATAATAACAAAGGATAAAATAAAATGACAGCAAATTAGCTTATTGACAAAGTTCATTGTGGGTTCATTGTCTTACTTGATGGAATTTTATTCAAAATTCTATGTACATTTCAAAATAATAAAGGTACGTAAGTACCTACCTATAATAATTGTTAATTAATATGCGTTCTTTCTGAAGACTGGCGTGGACTCACATACAAAATCACAACATCAAACATCATAATCAGTCAATAATGATCACAAATACAAATAGATATCAACACAAACACTTAAAATGCTGGTTTGAGCCGGATACAGTTATTTAAATAGCTGTTACATGATGCTGTGCTGTGGTAATATTTTATCTACCTACTATTTATCTATAAAAATTGACATGATAAGTCCACATTAGCCCCTTCGTCCAGTTTTATCTTTCGCGTCGCTTGATTTGGCCAACATATGAAATTGATCAGCAAACGTGTTATTTTCAAGGAATAATGAGAGCATGCATACTCACAGGATAGTACATCCCCTGCGGCGGCAAAAAAAAGGCCCCTGATCCCCACAGCTTGCCGTTTGTATTTACTTTGTGGTGCACAAAATTCACTCCACGCACGCCCTTTTCTTGGGCGCAAATCTTCACAACACTAACTTATAAATTCGAGGTAATCATGAGTATTAATTGATGTAATAATGAAAAATACTAAAAATAACAGGGTTGTTTAACTTTGAGGTTATGTGAGTATAGCGCGACGCGAAGGAACGCGCTGTAGCACTGAAAACGGTTGATGTCGATGTGCAACAACGAGCCAACGAGAACGAGGAACGAAGATGGATTCGTTCGCACTTCGCGTGGCCACTCTACCACTGATGTTCTCTTTCTGGCTCGCCTTGAAGCCGATGTTAAAAAGAGACAGACTGCTTCGGTCATTAAAACGAGATATAACTATAACGCTTGCTGGTTCGACAATGTCTTCTGCGCGCTAATTTTAAAAACGCGTATTACACCCATTTTTAAAGATTTCCATTAGGATCACTGAATCACTGAAGGAATGGGCATGCTAATACTCAATACTAGATTCTACATTTAAATTGCACACTTAGAATCAGAACATTGTACAATTAAACAAAATAAGAATGTTATGCGCCATATGTTGAAATAAAAAGTACCTAATATTTATTCTGGCAGTAACTAATCTTTATTGTACTCTGTATTCTGTGATTCTGATTACTGTAAAAGACAGTACAATATTCTATTATAAAGTAGTTTAAATGTTAATGGATTTGGCATGACCAATAACATATTTCCTATCACAAAAAAAAATGTTTAGCCCTACTGTTACTACAAAGCACTTTAGGTATATTTATGTATAAAAACTTGCGTAGGTATAGCGTGTGCATAATATCTATCGTGGACATAGAACATCTCAATGTTGAATGGAGTAAAAGAGATAGTAAATATCTTTATTTTGGTCGTATAGCCGAGAATGGTTCGGATCAATGAATCGTGCTCGGTAGCCGGGTGCCCGGGGTAGCTAGGGGGTGAGGCGAAGGGGGTTTCATCTCCACATCCCTCTGTACAAGATACAATAGAAACTGTTAACGTCATCTATGGCTACAGAGTTGGGGTGGATGGATACAGACCCCAAACTTTGCCCAGATTTTTGCTCAACAAAAACACATTATAAGTACATAGTATTATTATTTAGATTTGCCAAGTTCGTATGTTATTCATCATGAAAACTCTGGGATATGAACCCAATTATTTCGGCTTGACAGTGTTTTTTTAGTTGAAATTAAAGAGACGGAATAAATTAACAAGTAGAGGTAGTGTATTCACTGAATTAGTAGTAAGGAACAAAGTATTTAAAAACCTTGGTTCTGGGAATACGTACGAGTTAATTTAAAACCTTCGAGGCAAGGAAGAATTCATATTTAATTAATGCCACGATTAAAATACTCTATTCCATGTCTTATCGCGACTCTAACGTAGTGCGTTGCATTCATCCACCGTCTAGGCGTCTACCCCTCGGGTTAAATAAATGACCCTTTTTATTTCGCAGCTGTACCAACTTCTCAGAAATGTGGCCCGGTAAAGAAGAAAAAATGTGGCATTTGAACAAATGATCTCGGTGATAAAAAGGTATTATTCACCCAGTTGGTACTATGTAGGCTTATCTACCTACAGTACATAGGTATAGGTACAAATTATCGACATTAACTCTTAGAAATAGGTACTTATGATATACCGGGCTTTTAATTTTTATGTGTTGTAAAATTTTAGTTACTTAGTGGATACTTTACTAAGTTTTGATCATGTGTTACAGACCACGGGTAAATATGGAACAAAAAGTTCGTATAAGTACTTGTAGTTTGTAAACGACTGTTATTCGAATTTCAAAAGGTTGTAGAACAATAAAAAGGGACGCAAGGTATGTACTACTGCATTTATCTGATTTTGCTAGTAAGTACCTATTATATGCATAGTAAATTATTAACTATATTGTAGAATTAAGTACCTATACAAAGAACACCTATTCAAAGAGCTATGCTTTTGTTTGACTCAGAACAAAATTATTTAGTATATTTCAAAGTTTTAAAACTGAATTAGCTGTAGTATACACAGTTTCAATTTAATCTTAACACAGGCTTGGACTGCCATCTATGCAATTTTCTAAAGCTAGTAAGGCAAAACGTGCATCATAGTAAGCGTGATACATACTGGCGTGGGTCGCCGCCCAATCCAGCTAAGCCAAGTTGAAGCGTAAAGTTTCTAGGGAAATACGCTAGATGTCAGCACTAGTAGAGAACGCGGCTTTTACAGTTTTAAGCTTCATAAGAATTCGTTTCAGCAAAGTTTATCAAAGCTCATTTACGAATGAATAACCAAATAAGATGAACAAACCAAAATAAAAACAGGTTAATAATTAAAAATACTTATGTAGGAACCTGTAGGTATAGGTACAATAAGTATATAGGTACATAGGTAATTTTTATCATTCAAGAATCATCATAGCAAGCGAGTGTCAAATTAAAGCATGAAATAGTGTATGCACATCGTATTATATACTTTTACAGTGACAATAAATAAGCATATTTAAAAATACTTACCCAGATAGCTTTATTTATACATTCCCAATCCCTGTACCACTCTGACAACATTAGATATTTTGGATTCGGCATGGTAGTAATTTAAGTTCTTCTGAATTTTTCTTTTTGTCTTAATTTTTAAGTAAGTAAATGATACTTTATAATTTTCGTGTATTTTTGAAGGTATTTATTAATTTTTAACTCGAAAATAATCACTTAACTAAGGCTTTTTTGCTGAGTGTTCTAAATTTAAATACTTAGTATTTTTGAAAAACATTTTTTTAAAATAAATATAATATTGCCATTACAAAAAAAACCATCTATTTTATTAACAGGTGGTTAAAATACAAGACATGGTTCCGAATATTGCTTTACAATCGTTATAAGTATTCTAATAGGTTTTTTTACATGAACTACTTAATTAATTAAGCGTAGAAGACAGAGTGTTATTTATTTTTGATAGTACTAATTAAGATTGTTGAGTTTTGAAATCATAATTAATAATTATTTCCCATACATATAAGTACATACATTATTTAATTTCAATTGTAACATAGACCTTGAATTTATTAAATGAGATAAAGTAATTTTACTATATTTATTTCCTATTTAAATAAAAACATTTAACTGTGAAATACAAAACCTACACGTATGTTTACGTAGTGGTTCGCGTTGCTACGATTTTCGTAGCAATTGACACGTTAAATTATTTTATTCGGTAAGAGAGATTAAGATAGAGATAGATCTAAGTTTGTTGCAAAATAATAAATGTATAATGGAATAAAAAAGGGGCGAAATGCTAAAGTAGAGCATATTTCAGCATCTCATTAATTAACAGCACATGGTCTGATTGACAAAGTCGCAGAAAACAGCGTGGCTTTTACTAACTTTCAGCATTACGCTGAATTGGTACACGAGCACTCTTTACTTTGCTTTTTCAGCGTTGGAAAGTATGACTTCAGAGATGAAAACAAAAATGATACGGGAAGAGTATACATTTTGGTAAAGAAAAGTACCTATTTTGTTCAATTTCTGACTATAATGTATGTTTTACATATACATGTATTTTAATACAATGTACTTCTTCATAATATCTTCGCACATTACACGAACATTTTTTCTATGTATGTATGTATACAAAGTTTTAAGGGTGGTTTTGTAAAAATGAAACAAAATTTGTTCGTTGACTTTTAGAAATTTAGGATAAAAAAATCGCTTACCTATATTATTTCGTAATAAAAGTAACTTTTTGGAAAGGAGCTATTTTTCGACGAATTATTTATCTATTTATACTGGTATTTTTTTTTTGTTCTTTGTATGTTTTTTTGAACTCTATTTTTTATGTATTAGTAACCAGTAACCCTGTATAACATGTAATAAATAAACCTAAGCATAGTAGATAAATGGGTTCTTTATTGTTGGCATAAAACATACATACTAGCACAGACAACATGAAAAATCTTGCTAGTGCCACAAATGGCGGGTTTATTGCTGAAAGCAAAGTTCATTTATTCACACTTATTAACTTTTGAGGGCGGTTATACGTTTGTCACCCTGAATATTAAGAACCAACCTTTAATTTGTAACTCATCATAAGATAATTAGAAATTAAGATTATCTACATAACTTTTTTATTTAACCAGCTCCTAAAATGTAAGAAATATTCATTATATTTCAATCCATCGCACACTCTAGGTTTATTTTAACATCGAATGTTTTTGCACGGAATGTTACCGGTAAAACGAATATATTTTTAGGGATTTCATAACATTTGTTTTTCGATTCAAGTGAAATTGTATATTTCTATCGAAATCATATTGAAACCATACAATTATTTATGTGCGCTGCCTGACATACTTTAATAACGTAACATATTTACAAAAGTTATTTGTTGGATCTATTATATTGGATTGGATTCTCGATATAAAAAAAACATGTAACGTGGGTGTTATTGTCATCATCTTACTCTCTACGCTAGGCTTACAAAGAAAAATAGTTCTCTTCACTTAGTTGGTTGGATAATATTATATATCAACATTCTCATTCTATCGCCTCAAATATCTTTGGCCTACCTTTTTAAAAGCTTTCCTAAATTGTGCGCAATTATATCTCAATCAACTTCTCGTCGGCTGCCGCCACAATACGCTATTTGAAACAGGAGCCATCAACCTTCGATAATCCCAAGGGCTTACATTCCTATCTATTTGATTGAATACAGTGTCTGCTCGAGTGTAATGTACTCGGGATAGTAACATTTCCATGAAATATTTATAAAGATAAGGTTCGCGTGCCCTCCGACCTCGGAATTCAGTGGCTGGCTCTGCCCAATTGTCTTGCACGTAAATAAGTGATGTTGGAAGGATTTTGGTAGTCATGAGTATACAACACATAACGGGGGTTAAGTGAAATACGCTGTAATCTGTATGCAAGAATATAGGGATATGGCTTGGAGTCTGTGAGGGTCGTTCATACCATAAAAAATAGGATGAATGAACTGAGTATATCACAATAGATACGAGTATTAAGCAATTGATATATTTTTTGCATCTCATAGGTGTGTAAAAATATGTCTGTAAGTATAATGATGTTAATTTTCATTTATTATTCAAGTATGGTGACTTAAGTAAGTAGATACATACCTACTAAATTAAAAGCTAATCACTTTTTTGCGTATCCAATACCCAACGATGAACAAGTCGATCAAATAGTCATAATATCTCAGATAGTTTTCGCTTATCATTCCTCCAACCGGCAAATAATATACCTTAGAGAGCTATAAGTCATTCATACTAAGAAGTTGAACTATGTACCTCCATCGCCCAATGTTATCAGCTCGTTTGATCTTTGACGCCAGCCAGCTCGGTAAGCGAGGCACGCTCAGTCACGGTTATGGTGGAAATGCTGATAATCTTGTAAATCAGTGGCTCTGGAATAGACAAATTACGAATGGGAACACGATAAAACACTTTTGCACTTGTGCACGTGCTTGTTAATAGCGGAGATTGTCTCGTCTTGTAAATTTGAGCAACGGATTGGCGTAAAATGAAATAATTTATAAATTAGTTTATTTTCCGTTGATAGTGTTCATGGTGCTCTTGAATGTGCAATAGGATACTGCTATTTTGTAAATGGAATTCGTATAAAACAGTTTAATTAAATCATAGTGTAACCACTAATAAGTCACAAATAAATGAAGTACGTTTATGAATGGAAAAATTAATGCAATGGAGTTATTTGTTCTGTTCAAATTACGAATTCGTCTTTTTTATCTTCTACTTTGTTTACTAGATTACATGATCACTTTTACTATGGAAATCCGCGAATCACATATTTAATATCTCATTTTGGTTACTAAGTCTCGAACCACCGAGATACAGGCTCAAGCCTAGTTCGGGGTTCACAAGAAACACACATTATCATTGTGTAACTAACTAATATTTTTCACTTAATTAATTAGACACTAGGATACTTCTCTACACTATATAATCTATCGCAATACATAAATCTATATCTTTTATTTTATTTTTATATGAAACATTCATCTAGTAATAAGTTGTTGTTATTGTGATATGCCATGTACCAGTGGTTTTGTCAAAATAAATATCTTTATCTTTAAATATGCTTGGTTTTTATTTATTTTAAGCTATATTCTTAGTAACCAATGTTTAATTTTGTTATTAATAAATATGAAATGAAAGTGAAAAATGTGTACATTTACGTCTTAATTTCTTTGAAAATTGATATTCGGCTAGACAAGATTAAATTTATTTTACATAAAATGAATAGACACAGGCTCGGTGGGAACTGACACGAAACTCTCCGGAAATTGAAACCATGACACCGTGCCTACAGTCCCTACCTATCCACCTTCGGCCTTCGAGTTTACACAACTTGGTATTTGGCTACACCTTCACATAACCACAAATCGATTTATGCTGATTTACTGCTTCTAACATTTTGAAGTACAACTTTGGAGTTGAAAATTTAGTGTGGCATGTCCTTATCATAAGTCCAAAGATCGGTTTATAGTTGGGAGTTCTTTTTTATTCTTGTATGGATGTACTGCTTTTGTTTCAACTACAACCAAATTATGATATGATGATTTAACATTTTACACAAACGGAACAATTTTGTTTATGGTTTACTAACAAAAACTAAGTTTTATTTATTAATTAACTATACCATAGTAACAGAACTTAACCCATAAAATAATTTGTATTGTTTGTATTTATGTTTACATGCATTTTTATTACCTAAAACTAATGTTTGTAAATTCGACCTGTACTGTGTAAACCAAGTGGAATTACACACATGCCCCTGTACTCCATAATGCCTTAAGCAAGGATATAGATTATCCCCATATCCTTATCCGCACTCTAGATATTACGACCACTTACGTTATTGCGAAGTTAGTAGCGGAAGTGATACAAGCTCTTAGGTACCGATTGTTTGGTTTTCCATTGCAATCGTTTTATGTTTAAATTGATATTTTTTATTTTATTTCATTTATTGTTATAAGTTCACTAAACTAAAAATGTACTTATACTAACTTAAGATAACAATATAGCTAAACTTACGGACGTACATTTCCTTCTAAAAGTAAACCTAACATATATATTTGATGAAATCTTGGTAAACCAAGATCTAGACCCTAAAAAATAAGAAGATTGACAATAGAAATAACAACATGAGAGGTTTGACTAACAAATAAAGGAAATCACGTACACTTCAAGGCAGCAATGTTTTATTTATTACTAGCTTGTTTCGTGTGAGCGCGCGCCGCCCATCGCCGCCCGCCCTCGGTCAAATCAAAACCGAGCCTCATTTCTATGTAAACGCATATGGCATCGAAAATTCCGATATAACGTGTAGTGCCTTTTTGCCAGCCGCCGCGCAAACCTTTTTTAATTTCGTCCTACTCATAACAAACAATATAAAAAACAAAAGTGGCCCTAATGTTTCAGCTTGTTTTTGCCAACTTTATGTTCGCGAGTAATTTGTACAATGAGTATCCACGCGCCATTCAGCCCGCAAAGCGCCTAGGTATCGAGGTTATTTAGGATTTTTATGCTGCGATTAAGTTAATTCTCTCCGACCGAGGGCTTACTAATGTGAAACGGAAACTCGAGCTGGGTGAATCGTTTAGATTTACGATAAGCAAATGACGTCATCACGTGATGCCACAATAGGGAATCGCAGCTGTTGGGCTCCCTACTTACGAGGAAAACTTCCAACTTTTTCAAAAGGTTTATTACGCCATGCCTAAAAAGACATTCTTCAAATGAAGCAAAAGGCATTGTTAGGGAGTTGGAAGCCCCAAATACTTTACCGAGCAAGCGCAGGTACCTATTGTGATTACGGTTTCCTCCAAATTCCCAAAAAGGCCGTCCATGTTTGAGATTTGCCCGCATTTACAATGATACCTTTGAATAGATACGTAATGTATCTGTCGTCAGTGATCCGGAACGATTGATGACGAACGCTGGTTAATGGAGTGAGTTAGGAACCAGCGAAGGGAAATATTGCAGGCGAAATTCAAATTACGAGAGCCGAGGCACGCTAGCTGCCAGGAGGCTCCAGAAAAACTAAACTAGCGCCACAAGGAGGGACTAATCGATGACCTTTAACGACCCTTGACTTATCGGCGCAACAGTGCGTAAATAATTTAAGTACTAAATAGCTTCCGAAGAAAATACAAACTCTTGTGTTAAATCACGAAATGTACAATTCAAAACATTATTTAAAAAGGGGAATCCAATATTTTATGATAAATAAAAAATATATATTATTCAATAGTAAACTAATAAGTAATGAACCTCCGTTTTGCAGCAAAAGTGTGCACAAGCACACACAGAACCAAGATAAAAGATAACTTTTACTTGAGAGCTGGCACAATACAGTTATGGCCAAAGAAAAAAAAAACAAGATACTTAACAGAATCATTATGTTTGGTACGCAAATATTGCACAATAATTTTCAGAGTTGTGAAATCACAATGAATTATATTTAAAAACTCTCCATTTTATTGAGTCAGAATATTTACCCACCTTTCAGGCCACTCTAGTCTAGACTAGGGATTACTACCGGAATTCTTTCACGCAAAATTATTTACAAATTCTTCAAAACAAAGTCTCGATTTTTTCACTTTGAGACCGACATCAATGGCACGAAGGGTATGTTTAATTTTTCTGAGTTATTTTATTAAAAAAGTTTTCCTTTTATTAGAAAAGGTACCTTTGAGATGGTCTTTACGAGTTACTTGTTATTCTCTGCCAAAGAGGTAATTTCGAAATGGGGTTAATACCATTACATTACTATTCATTCATCCCAACGCTTTCTTAGAATTTACTTTCTTCTTATTTTTGGACATATCGTACTAAGATTGGTAGATGAAATAAATAAATTACATTTCACTCACACGATATCTTTTAGTTAGATCAAAGAAATCCTACGCACGAATTAATTTCCCCACATTTATTATATTATTTAATTTTTTATAAGCATTTACTTAAAAGTCGTTAGTTGTAATAATTATGAATAAATGTTTTTATTCTGTCTTGCTGATAAATATTTGTATTGTGTATTAATAATTGTGCCTAGTTAATTACCAGATGTATATTTAATTTAATAATTTTACATTTAATGGTTATCGGCCATATAGCGAGTAAGTATATTATTTTGAGCATATTTTTACGGTCAAGTGTTTTTCTTATAAATTAGTATAAGTGGTAAATAACCAGACACATAATTTAATTATTGCGTTTGTTGTTTATTGTCCATATTACGAGTATAGTGGTGCTTACCATCAGGCAGGCTATAGTCAATCGTAAGCCGTTCCGTGTTAAAATAATAATAATTAAAAGCCATCTTTTTACAGTGAAGTATTTGTCTAATACAGTTACCTACTAGCGTTTTGTTGTTAAGGCGAGTCACCAGTAAAAAGCGGAGAAAAACGTTTTACTATATCAAATTTTTTAGGTATTTACTCCTTAATATCGGTCTTGCAAAAAATATACAATATACTTAAGGATATTGTCTGAGGAATGTGCTAATTTGTTACACGATAGGGTATACTTTACTCGATCATAAAAAAATCCAAAGACAGCTTAATGTAAAAGTCTAAATCGAATATCTTATTAATAAAATTTCTGACTTTACACATCATTTTTATATAGAAATGTTTCTCTTTAAATACTACAGAGAACCTGCTAAAATTTGGGTTTCAACTAAAGTCCTATAATTTTGAGTTAATTATTAATCCCAAAACTTGAATATTTCCCAGCAGTTTGACAAGACGCCGCGCCGCCCGCTACCCCGTCAGTCGCAATCGGGCGCTTGCCAACGTTAGACCTGTGCCAAATTTTCTCCGCCCGTTCTTACATTCTTGCCACAGTGTAATAATTGAAAATGGCTAATAAAAAAAATAAAGTTAGGAAGAAATCAGTGTTAATATCTAAAAGAAGGACAGGGAAAGAGAACTATAAGAAACGGTATGTAAATTACTCCCTTTTATAGTAAAATTATGAAGTTTACTCTTTTTTTAAAGTAAAATTACTAAGCACGCAACAATATTTCTAAAAGTGGCCCAATTTTTTTATTCTTTATGTTTCTCCTCAGGTATATGAGAATTTTCTATAATTTTAGTTGATTTCGTAAATTTTCGTCATTACTTGCCACAGACTAAATTATATCAGTATGACCAAAAGTATGTACCTATGTACGAGTACCCTATAATTAATTAATTTAGGTCGAAAAAGCAGTCTCGAGTATCTAATACTACCAGTCCATTAGTAGAGTTGCAACCTGTGAATTTCAATACTTCAACGACAGATGGGTAAGTGGATCATGTACTAAACAATAATACCATAAAATAGGCCGATCTATTTATTTTTTATATTATTTACTATTGACTATAAACTACAGCTGATAAAGAATGACTTGCAGAATGTGATGATAAATTATCTCAAAATAATATCAATGATGAGTGAGTATATTATAACATCATTAGTTTGTCACATAATACACAAAACAGAACCAAGCTGAATTTATACAATCATAAACGTAATAATTATGGTAATTTATATTTGTTGTTATTTGTTGTTACGACTGTATGTGTTCGAAATAAATAAAATAATTGCGGCAACAGAAATACATCTTCTAAAAAAAAACTGTCTAACTATCACGGTTTATAAGATACAGCCTGGTGACATACGGACAGACAGACAGACAGACAGCGAAGTCTTAGTAATAGTGTCCCGTTTTTTACCCTTTGGGTACGGAACCCTAAAAACAGATCCAAGCAGAATATCCAAACAGAATGTATACGATAATAAACGTAATAAATGTGGTGATATTTTTTTTGCATGTTATCTAAGCAGTGAATATACAAAGTCACGGCAATTTTATTAATATAACCTATGTATTTTTTTTCAAACAACAAACACGACTTTGTTTTATATTTATAGATATAAAGTAATAAATTATTACTTAGCTTATTTAAAACTGTCAAAAATAACATTTTACATTAATAGAAGTTGATCATAGTATAACAGCTGAAATATTTATACTGTGGCGTAGTGCTAACGTTACGAGAAATGGACAGCGCGCGGAGTGAGACGCGCGGGCGGCCCCCCACACCTCACCTCCTAAAATCGTAGTTCGCGCGAAAATGCCTCGCCTTAAGCCTCTACGCTATCCGTAGCACTACAGAGTACAGCTACGTCGTAGCAAACAGAGATTGCGTGTCAGAGCGTTAAGCCGACTCTGTTCCATTGCCTAGACTTTAGCTTATCACCCCATAATATCGGCTAAATACCACCCTTGACCCGATACTGCATTTAAACACCTAATGAAAACCTGCAATTTGTTCTAGAAATTGCACCTCTACTCCTTCTTCTTATCGAATGAGACTGGTCAACTCTGGTGTAGAGAGTTGATCAAGCTGTCCTAAGGGCTTTATAAACTGTAATGATTGCCATACTATTAAAAACAGCCGGGAACAGATTTAACGTGTCTTCCGACCGATTTGGAAGCGTCCAAATCGGAACTTTTTGCTTGCCCATCCGAGGACTGACCGCGTCGACAGTTGCTTAAGATTGGTAATCGCAAACATTTACCTCTACTCGTGCGATCCTGTAACATTAAGTCACAAACACAAACAAAGAGTTAGTTATCCAAGTTAATAACTTTGTCGCGGTTGATAAAATGAGTCGTAATTAGTTTGACATCAAACACGGTGCGTCGGATATGGATTAAGACGGCGGGGAATTTAATAAGATGTATAATATAAGATGAGATTAGATATTCCGTTTCTTAGACTGTTTCGTTCAATTAGTCATAAGACTCGCGATATGAAGGAGCTTAACTGTGGTGGATTATGAATACTTGAAGGAAAAGTTTTGGGTTGGATCCGCTGAGAAAGAAATACGAAGTCAAGAGATGTCGTAACTTCTTCTTTAACGATGTTGGGTCGTTGGTATTATTACTTGTTTAATTCATCAACTTTTCAACAAGTAAGATTTTGGTGTATTTTTATTTAGTTATTACATAAATCCATTTCTACGGTATCTTATATTATCCTAAAACCTAAAGCAATTTTTTTTAAATAATTGACATACGTTTTAATAATCCATACCTAATTTATAATATGGAACAGTAGTATAACTAATCGAAGAGACCGCCTTTTATCGTATCCATTGTAAAGGTGTCCATTAAACTTGCAGTAATAAAAAAATATAAAGACAATACACTTTTTATTGAAAAAAACGACATTGACATTTCCAATTGTATTATATCTACGGCAAAGATTTTCATCCCTCTCTTATGGTATACGGTAACATTTGAGCTCGGAGCCGGGACGCCCGGTCAAGCTTCTCCATGATTATGACTGGACAGAGTTTATGTAAGTTCTTGCTAGTTTCACTTCGACGTCCATACTGACGAGATTGTGAAGTCATGTTTCTGTAACCTTAATAACATACAAAATATGAGAATTACTGCTTGGATATGATAACTAAACTGTAATATAACTCACATTCATGATCTCGTAATATGCAGTTATTTAATGTGGGTTATCATGATCCCCTTTTACTCTAGCTAAGTGTAAAGTTTGTTCTTATCAGTTTGTGTCAATCACATTACGATTACATAAAGTACTTAAAATATATAATAACACGCTGTAATATGTATATTTTAATATATCTTTTTTGTGTTTGTGTCTGCTTTACCTTATGTACGTGTAATTTTGTTTCCATTTCACGATCAATTCGGGCCTCCGTGTCCTTGTGTCGGTGCCCCAATTGTTCCTATTCAAAAAGCTCGATTGCCGCGCTATTAGTGTTTAACTTTTGAATGAAACGAACATTAAAGCTCACAATGGCGGCGACATGATTAATAGCACCACATAGACTCAATTGAGCGAGCCGAAGTAAAATGAATACCTTCTCTAACATCAATAAGCAGTATAAGCACCCCTAAACACTTTCTCTAAGCTGCTTCGAAAATAATGGCGCAAAACTTGTAAAGGTCTTTTAATAATAACTTCCTCTGATTGCGTGCAACTAAAATGTGCTATTTTCATGTTTTGTAGCGCCACTAAATAAAAATCTACTTGTTGAAATTCACAATAGTAAAGAGCTTACTCCTGTGTAACGAACCACCAGTTTAGGAAAGCAATTTCAACTGTGTCATTTGAATTGCCTACTTAAATGGTTTTACTTTAATATTTCCTCAATTTCATTAGCGGCTCAAATTAAATCAGGTATTGACGGGGAAATTCTCCAAGTTTTATAGCACTCGCGGGGTTAATTAAAAACTTATCGGCAACGTTAATTGCCGTGGTCGCATTTCCATAAGTGCAATGCTGTTCGTAATAGTGCAATACGCTATTATAACTCATGTATTATGTATGACATTAAGTGGACAATATATTCACTTATCTTGATAGGAATTGTACGCTGTTATTGCTGTTAAGCTTAGAAACTTTGCACACAATTAATTTTATGATAATAAAGGCATTTAAATCAACAGAACTGCGTGAGTTGCTAACAAAGTAGGTTAAGGGGCTGCATACAAGAAACTTCAATGCAAAGAAATGTCGGGACAGTGTTGGTCTTTCATTCGGTGCGATAGAAATTTAAAATAGAGATGCCAGCACGGGTCTCTGACTTGTTTGAATTAGCACTGTCTTGGTTGCAATGTTTGTATGCAATGTTGGTGTGCGTTTTTGTTAAAATAAATATTAAGATACACAGAAAACTATCTAAAATTTGTTGAATATCGTTTCTTGAATACATACGTACAGTCATTTGACTATTAGCAAACTAGAAATGTGAAATTACCACCGTTATCCGTGATATCTGCCCTAAGAATACCAACCTAAATCGCATTTTAATCGCATTCGGAATCAAAGGTGCAATTATTCGCTGCGACTAGGTATTCGTGTGTTAGACGGCTCCGTCTCACATTTTCGCACGCCACGTTGTGTGTTCTGTATCAAGGCTACGCTATTTGAGCACCTTGAGCTTCTTCTACACATAGTTTCATAGGGGTGTCTATTCATATAGGTTTTTTAAACACTGTAAAACGACGCAAACTGCAGTAGTTTGGCCATATAACGCAATGATAAGTAACAGCTGCTCCAGTTGATAATGCCTGGGAATATCCAAAACAGAAGACCACCTGGCTTCTGCAGAACCTCATGGCTCAAGAATCTGCAGACGTGGTTCAAGCTGAGCATCAGATCCCTATTTTACCCAGTTGTGTCAAAAGTGAAAATTACCCTAATGATAGCTGACCGGTAGGAGCTTTCGGTAGGAGATAGAACCTCAAGAAGAAGATTCATATAGGTCCTAAATTTTACTTACCCTTACATAATAAGAGTTTTTATTTAAGGTTGGTAGATACAATTGAGTGATGTGTCGCCGAAAGAATTCCGCAAGCGATTGATTGATTCTGCGCTGCGGGAGCTCTGACCCTCAGTAACGTGGAATACAACTCGAGAAGAGGAAGATCGCTTCATTACTCGTTTAATGATGAGATAGTGTTTTATTTCACAAATAAATTATGTATTTAATCTTGTACAAATTGTTATTACGTAGAAAAACAGGAAGCGCGATTAATCACGAAAAAAATGATACCCATCAACTAGCGGATAAACCGTCTATAATAAAAATCAGGTTCTTATTCATCATCCGTAAATTTTGATAAAGAATTTTCATAAACCGTCGTAAGGGACAAGTCTATAAATATCTAATATCCTTACTTCCCGGCCGGTAATCAATTTCGGGGAAAATAACGATAAATGATGGAGCCGGCCATTCTCCAACCCTGTCGTTTAGGGAAAACATCGCGGGAACATGGGCCGTGAAATCATACCAGTGTATAAAAGTAAACGAGGTTGGTTGGTCTGTTGCGACAGATTATTATGATTGATATCGAGGTGACAAAGGTTGCTTTTCTATCAAATTAACGCGGGTGAAGCCGCAGGCATTCTACTACTTGATACAACATAAACTTACAACAAACAACCCTGCCCCGGTTTCTTGCTAGGAATACATTAACAATGAAGAATGATCGTATTATAATCACAAATTGAAGCGAGCCTACTGCTAAGTCCGCTAAGCAAGCAACGGGCCCAACAATGGAGCTTTGATAAAAAGTATCTTTTGTAGTTTTCACGTTGTTTCCCTTTAAAGGAAATGAAAATCATCATAAGCGAAGGGAACCCGTAAAAGAGCTTTATGTCTTATATTACAGCGACACTGTATGTTGTTTATATTAATTGTAATACATAAAAAAACAATTTTTACTTAAGAATTTCTTAGGCATATATTTATTTGATGATTAAATATTAGGTATAATATGCACAAAAAAAAACAGAAATAAGCCCCTCGACCTTGGAAATTAACCTTTATGTATAAATAATATTGCCTAAATCAAAATGTGCGCTCTGAATCCGGCGAAACAGTAACTAAACAATTGAAATCAGAACACTCCATCTGTCTGCGGTAAGTTAATGGAACGTCGGTCTTACCCTCATCAAGATCTAAAACAAAAGCAGTCCCTAGCAAATTAAAATTAATACATCCCATGGCAGGGACCAAATGAAGTACAACGTTTGCCTGATGTGATAAAACTAACAAAGGTCGGGAGCAACTTGTTGATGGCCGTAATGGGCCCGGAAACCGCAGGTGCAAAGCCCAGGGTCCGACCTAACCCTTCTGATCCGAAGGCCCAACCGGGTATTTAATGCAGCGCAATTTCCGAGTAAGCACCTATGTACCTAAAAGGATAAAATTTTAATTTTGGCCCTATCGCTTTTCTGACCTCTTGATCTATTCATAACTGTTAAAAAAGTTCCCGTTGATAATTAAAAATCAAGTAATAACAAAATAAGTGAGATTGGTCAACCATAGATTTAATGTTGGTATAGTCAATAGCACTGTATAGCTACGAGTATGTATATAGGTATACCTATTCCTAACTACTTCTCCGTACCTGGGATTTCAATTTGAAACCTAATACCAGCCTTTATGCTAAAGACTAACCAATATGCTCAGTATTTGGAGATCTACTGGTACCTATCTATATTTGATCTAGTTGGTCGATTATAGTGGATGTTTCAAAATATTAACATTTTTTTCAACTTTTCTACGAGAAAGTAACTCCAGCTAACTTAATACATAGTTATCTAATCCTTGTTGTGCTTAGTTACCTAATCCTAGCAAAGGATTGCGGTTGCCAAAGACTATTGTTGCAACGGATTACTTTCCGTGAGTTTCCAAGTAAGTAAACGTTCCCAGAATGGTCGCAACTTCGCCCGCCACGGTCACCATTTACACAAACTGCGGAGCAAACTAATATAAGTTTCGCTTCTCGCGGTCATTTCGTACTGTTGTCATAACAATTTTATTTACCAACCAGACTGCTCACTTTACCTGAGTAAAACCTTTTTTTGCAAAACTAAAAGTGATAAACTTATTTGTAAAAGCCTGCAAATCTAAATGACTAAGCCCATTTTCAAAGAACTCAAAATGTTTCGCCGTAGGTATCTTCTTTTCATAGACTCAGAAACTGTAAAATAATGTTTTTTCTAATTTACATAGACTCATAGGGATTTTCCTCAAACGAAAATAATAACAACACAAATAGGTAAAAAAATATTTTTAAGAAATTTTCCAAGAACGACGTTTTTTTTGAAGCAACAACAACACAAACTATATCAAAACAAGTCGCAATTAATTTTCTTTTGTACAAAAAAAAATATTTGTACTCTCACTTATATTTTGCAAGGGGGTATTATGTACATATATGTCATTATTTACAATTAATTCTTACACGTAAGTGCCTAATGGAACTGAAACAAATTTATCAAGTAAATAAACTGAATAAGCCTCACATCATCTCTTTACTGTGAACTAGTATGGATAGGAAACATCACGGGATACTACTAGTATTGAATATATTCTGCAGACTCACAAGGTTCTAAAAATAGTTTCAAATGTTTTATTTTTAAACTTTTACTGGAAAATCAGCGAAATAGTCATGACCGGCAAGATTCTGATTGCTGGGTTTTGTTTTATTTTTAGTAGGTATATTGTCTTTTGCCTTAGAAAAAAAGATTTTAATGACATGTAACGTATAGTGGTTTTTTTTTAACTTGAACGGGTTTGCACTTGGCCATAGTTTACCTGATAGCAAGATTTATTATTTATTTCTTGCAGTCTTCAGAACCACAAGTGTGTCGTATTCTCTTTTTGCATACACAATTAAGTACAATAAACTTGCTTAGAGACTACACGCACAAAGACCATGGGTTGCGGCGAAGATCTACATAGGTAGATATAGATGTTTCTAGGTATATAGAGCCGCCAATAAGGGTCCATTTTCAGAGCTTGAATTTAATATTACCTTTGATGTTGGCAGACAAGACAGCACTTGAGTTTCAAGTCGCGTTTCCGTGGTAAAATGTTGCGACGAGAACTTACTTGACAATCTCAGGGAATGTTAGTATAACTGTCTTTGAAAAAATATGAGTGATAAAATAGGTTAAGTAGCTCAAGATAAAAAGAGGGCTTCATTGTGCCCTTAAATAATCACATAAGTAAATGAAACGGCTCTGGCTATGGAGTTATATTTCTATAATTTTCCACCAAAACTGGCCTAGGTATTCATTTTACCTAACTTTTTTTGTAATTCATAGGTATCAATATACCTGTAGCTGTCGTCTTTTGTTATATATATATATATATATATATATATCTTCCAGTTGCCAGATCACTACAAGAAACGAGTAGGTATTCATTAATACTATTTATTTTTCTATTTATTTATTTTACTTTCGACTCCTGTCCATCCTACGGTTGCCTGGAAGAAATCTCTATCAGCGATAAGGCCACCAGTTGTGGCAGTTTTTTTTAAGTCTTTTGTGTTTCTGTTTGTCTTTTTTTTCAATGTGTGTTACAATAAAGAGTTTTATCTATCTATCTATCTATTGTATACACAAACAAATAGGTATCAAGAAAAATCCAGTGAGATTAAGTTATTAAGTCGAACAAGTTGCTCGTCCCGTTACACAATTGCACCTATAAAATGAAGTTACCTGGATAAAAGTCCTCAACATTTTATACTATTTTTATTGAACTATAAAGGCAAGTATGCGAAGAAGTAACAAGTTAACTGAAAAAGATTGTGTTTTGTTTAACAAGCTTAGCTTTCATAAGTTCTGGGAAGACAGGGTAGGTTAGGGTTATCTGATAACATGAAATATGTTCCCGGCGGGGGTATTAAAGTTAAAGTAGGTCCAAGTTTGAAGCAAACACTACACATGGTTTCGTGGCAGCATGCACCGAGAGATAAGCAGACGCGGCGCGACCCGGCGCACTTGTCTTGAAACTGTTCCCTTGTTGCCGATATCGTGGTGTTTACTTACCTCGCCTACTGTAGCTTTTAACCTAAAGTTGATTGTTTAAATATAACTTTTATGAAATATCTAATGGTCTGTTTTATGGACGTAAATCTACCAGAGCGCTCGGGAACGAAGCAGCGATCGCGGTCATCTACCTATAGCCTTTTATTTCGTAGCTTTTAATTAAAAACTGTTCCAGTAATCGCTAGCTAAGTCAAGTTACTCGCTACTGTCTGTTCGTGCCTTCACCCCTGATAGAAAACTATTAGTTTAGCTATTAGTAACGTATCTAGGTAGGGGCTATTAGTTCAATATTACCTTGGCCACAATCAGTACAGATTGCTTCGCCAGACAAGAGTACCTACTGTTACTAGTCTACGTAAAAACTTCGTGGCTCGATAAAATGTATATAATAATATGTATGTATATATGCACGATAAGATCCTTATAGAACTCAAAGTGCATGTGTTACTAATGTTAATGACTTATGGACATGCACGTACCGCACGTGTCTTTGTAGTTTCTTTAAAAATGTAGCCAATTTTAAAATAATAACTGGAATTACCTAACCTACCTAAGTAGTTCTAGTAGATTACTTGCCCAATCTAGGAGCGGAAGCTCGATTTTTCCTGGAAAATTGACCAGAACGAACATTAAAGTGAGCGTTTATAAAGCAGCGGCTATTTTGACGCGACTAAATAGAGGCCATGCAGCGTCAAAGGCTGCATTGTAGGGCTCCGCATGAATAGCGAGCCTCCCACCCTAGGCCTCCGGACTCCGGGCTCCGGACCATAACTGGAAACATCATTCCATTAATTCCGTAACATTTCCTGAGGAATGCTTTGCAGAAACCCCTCTCGCTCGAGCACCTACTAGAATCATTCTGGAAATATTTCCACTGCGGTTAAACGGCTGTAAAATTCATTTAGCGTTTTCATACAGCTTCCGACTCGTTTGTGACACGAACGTAAAAGGAATCCCGGAGAATGTAACTCAACTTCGTGCTGAGAAACAATACTAAAGTAAAGTGGCGTTGTAAAGGTTGCCATGAACCCCACCCCAGTCAGAAGTCGCGACAGACGGAAACGCTACCAGTAAATTTAAACACACCAAAAATAGTGATATAATTTTTAAACACAGGCATAAAAAATTAGTATGCACGTATAACTTATATTCGATACTATTGGGTATTATTATTCTATTGCCTTATCATAAAAGCTTATTTTCATCGTCTCTTCATCATTACATTCACTGATATCTTAATATAAAAGTTAAAAACACCATTATCCAAATAGTACGTTGAAAGGCAAAAGAGTTACGTGTAGGGTGGCCGCGGTAAGTGTTTTAAAAACGTCAAATACTACGTCAATGAATGCAAACTGCTTCCGTCGAGCTTCCTGCTGGGATGATAAGCGCTGGCATTGCTTTTATACCGCTCTACCGACCTCGCTGCATTTTCGACTAGTATCACACAATACCTAGTGTTTCTCTACCATGGAAGAGTGAAGTAAGTTAGAATTTCACGACACCGGAGTTGGCCACTCTCATACTATGAAGAAGAAGTAGAACTGGCATCTGACAATTTTTGTATTGCGTCAGTTGTCGCCGGAAATTAAACACAAAATGATTTTAAAATATCTAAGTACCATATAAAATAAAGTTTTTTTTAACCTAATGGTGATTGTATTGTATCTATTTCTATTGTAAGTTCTTTAATGAAATTAAATCCAACCGACATATCCTCGTCAGCCTGGTCAAGCTCACTTGCAACTTCCTTTCTAGTAGATATAGCATTCTCTTTTTTTCAGGAGAATCACACAATACCTAATAGTATTGTACAATACCTAGTATATTTCTCTACATTTCGACCACCGGTAGCTTTCCTGCAACTCGCGATGCGATACTTTTTGTGTTGGCAGATTTATATCTTCCGTTAGCGGTACTTACAGCACTTTTTCAAAGAACTATCTCGGTGAAAAATTGTTCAGTGGTTTTAGTGTACGTTTATGTTATACACGTACATAAGTACATACATACCTATCTAGAATAAATTTATCTACTTACCTAGTTTGTAAGTGAATTCATCTAAAGTATGAATTTATAGGTACCACTATCTCATTGGTTTAACAGTGTTATACTCAAGCATTACAGAAGCCTGTTTTAAAATTATTTACAATGTTTATGTTTCCAGTCCAGTGTTTCATATCCCGCAAATGTATGGCCGAGACTTGAGAGCTAAATTGCTAACAGCTGGTTTTCGTTTGGATTTCATATGATTTCTAAAAAAACATGGCGTTATTGTTTTCTTTACACGCATTTTTTGTGTCAAAAATAGCCCGTCGTTAGAACAGTCATATAGGTTTAAATAGTCTTTGATTTAAATATGCAGCATGGACGTAAATTATTATTATTACGTCCATGATTTGCAGCATTATTAAGTCTATGTACCTACCTATTTCTTTACAGAGATAATTTTGTTATGTTGGCTATGTTTTTTTTTAAATTAGGTTTTTAGTTTGTAAAGATATCAAAATATAATGTGAACTTATTCAGGTCTTTCATAAAACTAGCTACCGGAAGTTACTAGCGACATCTAGCGCCAAGTAGCGTTAACCATTTTTGTTAGGTCCCTTTGACTATATACTTCAAAGTCAGGTCGACCAAGGAGTATCAAACATTTTTAAAAATGAGGTGGTGTACGCTAGTTAAAAGTTAAGTCGTAGCTCTTTGTAGTTATAGTCAATTTTTCGTTAGTTCATTCATTATGTTCATCAGGTAGTTTAGCAATATCTTTGTTCCGCAGTTAGTTTAGATAAAATTTAAAGACTTAAATTGTATACTAGCTCATTACATAGTTGTGGCCAACTAAGAAAAAAATGGGAGTAAACCACTACTTAGCGCTTTCTGGATATTTTATTAAAAATATTGAAAAAAAACTGTTACCTAATCTTAATTGAGTTTCCTTGTAGCTTTCCACTCGTAGCTTAGACATCTGCATTAACAATCCGAGTATCGTTTCCACATGAAACGTTCATTGTGTATGTAGGAGCTGGCAAGCTAGCAGGGTACTGAGATGCATTGTAGGGCTTTTAGCGATCCACTCGCTCAGTCCACTGGCAAAGCCATTTGTGTAATGATGAATCTCGCCGTCAGCTCGCGATTTCGCGTTTCGACATTATAATATTACCTACTATAAATCTGTTGTGGAAGGAAGAGTTTCGATATAATTTTTATACTAGTTATCTCAACTTACAGCCTTTGACTGTTGAATAGCAAGAAAAAATATCAAACAATAAAATTTCCACCTGATTCAAAACAGATAAGTATATTCGAATGTAAAGAATACATAGCATAGTAAGAAATGTTAAGTACATATATCATTTATGGCAGATGGAACTTGGCAAATGATATAAGATGATTATGAATGTTAAATGTTTAATGATTTCATACATTTCATGTTTTCGTATATGTCTGGATAGGGACAGAATTATTCCGTGTAGATTCGTTGTGGAAGTCCAATAAACAACATAGAAAAATCCATTTCAACATTGTTGGTCTCGGCTGCTTGTCATAGTATGGTAGTCGTTAAGCCACATTAGGGGCCCCTAGAGCGGTTTGAAAACACTAACACTACTCACTAGAGTTGACCTCCGCATAAGAACTTATACTTTTTGGTTTCACTGTAGTGCTATTACGTTTTCAGTGCCTCGGTCCCGTAATGTAGCACTATTAGTTGTTCTGTCCCACCTTGGCCCGGTTCCCGCCAACCGTTGTCAAATACACGAGCTGTTTTCTTGGACTTATACAGGGTTAATAACTGGTAAATGCGGAATACTGGATATATAAAATATACATATAATTGACGGGTTACATTTACAGAAAATGGTTTAATAATATGCCATACGGTATGTACGTAACTTATCAACTAGTTTGTTTTAATTTAATTACTTAACAATTTTATTCATCGCAATACTGTGTCTTAAAAAATTTGGAACCATTGAAAAATGATTGAAATGAAATGAAATGAAATGAAATGAAATTTGTTTATTTTGCATTATACTTATGGCATAACATTGTATGAAAATCCAAAGGCATCCGAACTAGTTTATAACTGTGTTTCGGTTGCCGATGGCTTCTTGTGTTTTTTCGGATTTTTCTTATATTAGGTATGCCTGAATTAGCTATGAGAGTCACCCTTTAAATGAATAAACTGTAACTGTGTACATGAAAACTCGACTCTATTAACCGGAGGCGGATGCTTGTTAGTGGGTCGATTAAAAAAGCCAGCACTGAGCTACATTAATTAATTCGCAATTACATAAATAAGCGAGGGGGAGGCCGCCGCGAGAGAATGCAGTGCCAACCGACGCTGTAATGTCCCTCTCGCCGCTTTTAAACAAATATAGCTACAACTGCAATCAACTGAAAAACTTATTACATTTGAGAATTGAAAGAAACAAAGTTTACATTTGTAGCACTCCCCCGCTCCCCCAGGATGATAATATAGTTGAGCTCGGAAACTAAATTGGATATTTATGAGCCGTAAAAGGTATAAAAACCACTCTTTTGATTTCCTTTGACAGTTTTTCTCTTTTATGTTGGCGGTACGATTACGACCTTGATACATCTTAAACGCGGTACGTATATATGTACGTATCTACGTGAGAATGATTAGGTTAGTGTATATCCAAATAAATAACAAATACCTATTTTCTTTACTTTTAACTCGTGTACTGTGCCTTTATTAAACTTGATAGGAAGAAATAAACCCCAGTAGTATACTTAATAGTAGTTTATGCAACTGTCATATAATGAAGGGTATTAAAACACGAGTGTGAGTTTATGAAACGAGCGCAGCGAGTTTCATAATACTCAGTAACGAGTGTTTTAATACCCGTGTTATATGCAGTTGCATACACTACTTTATCTTCACTAATGCAATTAATCAAACAACAAGAGTAAAAGCTCACAATAGTTTATCGTACGTATATTGTCACAGTGATTTTGCCGCCATTAAAATCTAACCAATGAGAGCGCAGCTGCGCGCATCAATAAAACGCGACCAACCTGATTGGCCCTGCAATCAGGTTGGTCGCGTTTTATTGATGTTATAATGAGATATTACGATATCGATGTGGATATTATACCATCATGTAAAATTGCTTAAATTGAGTGTTTTGTTGTCTGCGCTATAACAGTAGTAATTATAAGTCAAGTATTGGAAACATAAGTAGAATGTTACAACATTAGTGTAGATAAAGTACTTTATAGTAAAATAAGTGTAGCAACGGAATGGGTACCAATATACGTTGTAATTTAAAATAATTGCTTATAACATGCATCTATGGTAAATGTGTCGTTAAAATGCAGTGTCCAGTGACTTTGTGTAATGTAACATGGTACACGAGCTGGATGCAGCAGCCACAACATAATGGCTGGGGGCGGCCGCGGGGGGCGGCGCGGGGGCGGGGGCGCGTCGATATGCACCGCCGCAATCACTAGCCCGTCAGATCAACAATAAGCTAGCCATTACTATTATTACATCGCCGAAATAACCTTTCAAATTAATTAAAAATCTCAATTAATTACCACCCTATCTATTCTATCTAACCCATTGTCCGTAGATTAAGCGTCTTTTTATTCGGCGAGACGCTTTGTTCTTGTCAAGGATCGATACCCGTTTTATTGATACGACCATAGAAAAGTGCTCCGTTTTTTCCCGCGAAGCAGAGATGGCAGATTGATTGATACCGTGGCACGAAAACAATACTTTTTGTAGCTGAAAATTGGGTTCCGCTAGCTTGAATAAAACATCATCTATCTAAATGTAAAAGTTAACAAGAACACATTTTTCGTTATCTGTTGTTTGCGCGGTCATTTTTTATCCTTCACAAATGAGGCCCATAAGACCTGTAGCAAATTTGGAGGAAATTTCTCGAGGTAATGTTATAAATGGACTCTCTTGTCTTGCGAACTCGGCCGGAAACGGGTAACATAAGTTTATGGTGCTAACTTGTATCGTTTCACTTAACAACCTGACTCTTGATTTATCAGCGTTAAATACACACAGCTGATTTTACTCTTTGTTCAATATTATAAGGGTATGTAAATGTATGTATTATTATGTTTCTTAAAATAATTAGCTACATCATCATCTGAATACAAATGTTTTTATGTTGCAACAGTTGAAATAAAAATAATCACACCTCTATCTACGAGTACCTATATAACAGTAAAGTGAAAAGATTAAAGCTAAGCGCTTCCATTGTTCGGGTGACAAGTAGACGTTGAATTGTACATCTCATTTACACGACGTAATAGGTACAGCAGTAATAAACCATGACGTTACAAGAACCTATCAAGTAAAAAATAGGGTAAATGTCTCTCGCTTTTACCTTTTGTCGCTTGTTATAAAATTCATAATTCTATTATCTTTTGTGAAACCCTGAAATTCTCAGATAAAAGAAAATTTCTTCATTTACGTCCGGGACACCACCTCGCCTTTGATATCTTTATCTCCGTGAAATATGCTTTTAATCAACTCGGTGCCGTGGCTGGACCTTATCAATTCTTCAGCTCGGTGACTCCGACTCCGAGAAAACATCCCGCTTTGTAGATAAGCTCTGGCTCGCTGTTTGTTTAGGTAGCCGGGAGGTGTATGTCGGGCAGGTACGCAGGTACGCCTACAGCTGCCTTGTTTACAATATCAAAACTTTGTTCTAATCTAAACGCCGCCCTAAATTTGTTGGCCAAGACTAACTCTCAACCCATTATTTACGCGTCGACGTTAATTTATTCCCCCGCCAAAAAAAACAAGAAAAACTTTTCTTTTCAATTCAATTTATCCATAAGCTACTTCCAAAGTAAACTCGGCTCAACAGGTTGGTGTCCCGAAAGTGTCAAAATTTTAACTAGAGTGGGTCGCGTCGCACGAGTACGTACATAAATCCTGAAACAACAAACTAAACTACCCAACACGAGGTGGATCATTTGTCTGCGGTGCCATCAACGCCTTTCAAGTCGTTCTGCAAGTTAGTGGCGACTAAACTCCGCTTCCAAACTTTATTCGGAAGCAAAGTTGTGGAATGTAGCGGCGCGGCGGCGGCGGCGTGTGTCGCG